>NC_069450.1:36851664-36884164 GCF_026875155.1 Cherax quadricarinatus | reverse complement strand
TACCATATTGTTTACCGTAGTCAACCCCGTGTAGACATTTAGAAAACTTAACCCCCCTGGTACAAGGCAGTGGTCCCGTCGACCTCACAATTCTTACCATATCTATCCGACCCAGTATGGATTGATAGCAACCCATCAAGTACGGTGCTACTAATTAATTTGGAACTTTATAGAGTATATTATTGTAACAGACTGAAGGGGGGGGGGTAGGTCACACATGGAATATATCCATCAAGGAAAAACACTTGTACCATAATCTCTCCACTTACCAGATATCTCGTGGTCACTTGAAGTGCGGATTTCCTCATAACCTATCCAATTACAAGCATACCAAACTGGCCAGTATCAGTCTGTATTAACTAGAAGGGGTCCTTTAACTGAGGGTGATTGATATCTCCTTAATTTTCCCTCCCATTCACCATCTCATTTCATGTCCTGTTAACACCCGACACGGTTCTCATTCCGCATACGAGGTATCCGTTTGTTTGTCCTGTTTTTAGAAAGTCGTGACTCAATAACTTCACTTTCCTCGTCTCGGAACAACGAGGCTTAACGAGATCACTCGAGCCAAGCGACTTTATTTCACTCACGCATTCCTCTAACTTAGTGTTATGTATCAATTAAATTACATTACAATTCACAAGACGATTTAATGTCTTCATAATATTAAACACATTAGAGATCACTCCATTAGATCTGAGACCGACTGATGATGATTAAACCCAAGGGTAATATTCCCCTTGACACAGATCCATGGTGACGGCGCCAGTCAGCCCGTCCTACCCTTATTCACATCATTGTTACACTCTATTACGGTGGTCCCGTAAATCACGTTTCCCTCACTCTCCACCAGGAACAGTTACGCACTTCCGTATTATGGAAATGAGCCTATATTAATCCTTAGGCCGCCGTGAACGCCAATTTTCCTGGTTCCAAGCTTTCCCAGCGATCCGCACTACATCAAAACACTGCCGCCCTCCCCATGCCCCGAGTCGACCTCACCCCCCACATCCGCGCATGTGCAAAGGGAACTCTTGATTCTGTCCTATTGTTCAAATACATTTTTGACTCATATCGACACATTAAACACCTATTAGGCGCTATAGCTTCGGAAAATCAAAAATTTTTCCACACTCGGCCGGGCGAGGTCGTTGCTAGACGACTTACATAATGTGGTGAGTACAATTTTCCCATCTTCACTGGCCACGCTGGCTTGGGAAACTCCACATTGGTATTTACAATTCACCCATTAAATCATTCCACCCTGTTAACTCCTCAGGTAGGGCTCCAATCCAAAGCACAACTCAAGCCTCATGCTTCTTTATTAACAATTTTTCCCCTTCATTGTAATGTGTTACACTAAGCATGCTCTCGGGGTTAATTTCTGAATGGGCATAACTGGAATTATGAGACTTTAACAATACAATCTCTCTCATTATCCCAAGTCAGCGCCCAGCACATTACGCATATAGGCACCAACTCCATGGCCATCCATATTTATTGATCCCTCAAAATGGACTAATTACTGTTCCAGTTCTCTCAGGGCATAAGCCTTATGCTCCTGGATTAATTTATTGGGCATACAGTAATTATGAACCTTTAACAATAACATGTCTCTCTCAGTATCTCGAGTCAGTCCAGCACTTATTGCATTATTTCATTAACCCCTTCACATATCCTCATTAGTTCCTCCTTCAGTTGGACGTCAACCCGGAAATTGACCTCATAAGATTATTATACCCAATACTTCGCTCAGTGGACCACATGTGCACATAAAGGTGTGCATTTATCGTCGCCGGAAGTAGAACAATTTATTATTTAACTGTTTAATTAATTATATCATAATAAGCATTCAACAATTTTGGTGTCTTGCTCAGTTCGCATAGCTGGGCCCTTTCACTGTCCATTCGCCATCCTATAATTAGTAGGTAATTCCTTGGACGGGTTGAGCTTCCAACGGAAGTCGCACCCAGTAATGTCCAGATCACATTCCACATCCTTCAGGTATTGTTCCTGATTAAAGGAATCATTTTGAACTTTCCTCATTTATATTAATTCCCTAAGCGTCCAGCTCCACAAATTAGACTGGTTCAACATCATTCTCGATTAGAAAGAATACTTTTACTGGGTTGACCTTATTTATGAGTAAGACACCGGACTGTATTTACTACTTCCTCTAGTCATTATAACTAAGGCGTAGTCTGCCATATATTTAACGTTCATGGACCCGTACCAGAGTTGAGGAGAGTGGACGCCGCATGCTTTTGGATTTATGCCCTTATCCTGTAATTATTCATCCAACTCCGGCAAGGCTACCTCAGCTAGGCCAATCATTATGCCATTAGGTACAACCTTTACATCAGTCACCGTAGTTGTCAGGCTATTAACATTGTCATTTATTGTCACCATTATTATAAAAATTAACATACAACCCTGCACATAACTGTATGGTGCCTTCCCTTGTTGCATTGAAAGCAAATGTTCAATTGGTATGAAATCCTTTACATTATGATTGTGCTAGACATCTGATAAATCTGTCAAGTTTCTTTCATTCTTTCCACTTTATAACCATAAATTATAGCACACAATTTTGCAGAAAGACAGTCTCTCCATTCCTTTGCCTGCCTCTTATTAACTGGTTACACTTTACTGAGTACTTATTCCTCTTACCTTGATGTAGAACACTATTACTGATTCCTTTCACTTGGATAGTGCCTAATTTACCTCCTTAATTATGATTATTACCACTGGGAATTATTTTCCCTTTTGAGACCTTGACAGATACTTCAGAGTCATTTATGTGGTTATATCCTTATAACAGTTTGGCTGACTGGTCTGGCAATTGAACAATTAATTCTTGCCGACCTAATCTGATTTCCTCCAGACCGTACTCTGGAGTGTTTTTGGCAAACACAACACCTTTGCATTAATAGTTGATCAACTGCCTGGTTTACACACTTTAATTTATTCAAACCTTACTTTTTACAAGATCAGTTTTTCTTCCAATTCGTAATGTTGATTTAATAAACATTCATTTCCATTCCCATCTGCACAATTCTCCAGCAGATTTCTCTTTCACAGTCCTTAAACCCACAATTTGTAAACCAATCAATCTACTCTCTAAAGCATCAAATATACCTTTAATCATTAGGGTTCACAGTTCTTGATTCATTAAATCAAATTGCCCTCGTCACATGGCCCTTTAATAGGCCTGTAATATTCTTTCACATACTCTAAAATTCACGGACTTTCAGCCACATTAACTTCCATAATCCAGTCATGGTTAGAGATATTATTAATCACTATTATACAACTTAAGTAGTCGCCTTATAAGAGTAATTCTGCACTTTACTCTTGTATAAATCCTAGCCACACATGCGTTAGTCAATTAATTGGCTAATGTTATCATCCACCACACGACTGATTAAATTTGAGTACCTTATACCCACTCGCTTCATCATTCACTTAATTATCAAGTAATTAATTCATAATTTTTTCAGCTGACTGCTATTCCGGTTCAGGAAGGACCCAGCGGCAATGCGAAAAATTTTATAGGTGGAATTACCTGTTATGTACCTCAAACATTATATACATACGAAGTAATCTCATGGGAAGACACCATATTGTTTTACCGTAGGTCACCCATTCTGTAGACATGTGAGAAAACTTAACCACCCCTGGTCAAGGCAGGTGTCCCTTCGACCCACAATCTTATCATATCTATCCGAGACCCAGTATGGATTTGGATAGCACCCACAATACGGTGCAAGTAATAAATTGTGGACTGTATATATTAATATTTAGTGTATCTGAATGAAGGGGGGGGGGTGAGGTCAACATGTGATATATCCATCAAGGAAAAACACTGTTACATAATCTCTCCACATACCAGATTATTCTCTGGTGGTCACTTGATTAGCTGGAACACTCATAACCTATCCAATTACAACATTCCTCACTGGCCAGTATCAGTCTGTTATAACTTAGAAGGGTTACTTAACTGTGGGTGATGATAATCCTTATTTCCTCCATTCACCACCACATTTCGATGTCCTGTTACACCGCACGGTTCTCATTCCACAGGACGAGGTATCGTTGTTTGTCCTGGTTTAGAAGTCGTGACTCAATGAACTTCACTTTCCTCGTCTCGGGAACAACGATTCTAACGTGTACGGAGCAAGCGACTATTTCACTTCACGCATTCTCTTAACTTAGGCGTTATTAACAATTAATTACATAACAATTCACAAGAACCGATTTAATGTCTCATAATTATTATACACATTAGAGACACTCCATTAAGATCTGAGACCCGATGGTGATGATTAAACCAAGGTAATTTTCCCACTCTGGGTCCTTGGTGACCGCCATCACCCGGTCCTACCATTATTCACTCATTTTACCACTCTATTACGGTGGCCCATAAATCACGTTCCCCACTCTCCACCAGGAACAGTTCGACACTTCCTAATATGAAATGAGGCCTATATTAATCCCTTATGCCGCCGGAACGCAATTTCCTGGTTTCCATGCTTTCCCAGCCCTCCTCACTATATTCAAAACACTGCCGCTCTCCCATGCCCGAGTCAACCTCTACCCCCGCACATCGCGCATGCGCAAAGAAACTCTTGGTTCTGTGTCCTATTGTCAAATACATTTTTTGACTCATATCGACACATTAAAACACCTATTAGGCGCTTATAGCTTCGGAAAATCAAAAAATTTTCCGCAATGTCGTTCACATATATCAAAATACACTGGTCCGAGATCTGACCCCTGTGGGACCCCGCTCGTAACAGCGCCCACGGTGATACCTCTTGACGTACCATGAATCGTTTTTGCTGGACTCCATGTCAGGTATTCCCTTATCCATTGCAGTGCCCCCACTTTTACATGGCGAAATCCTCCAGCTTCTGCACTTATCTCTTGTGGAACTGTGTCAAGGCTTCCTGCAGTCTGAAAACGCAATCTACCCCCCCTCTCTCTCGTGTCCTTACTTCTGTTACCTGTCATAAAACCTAAGTTTTGTGAACAGGATTTGCCTGTCCATGAACCCATCGGTTTTCATTATAATCTTGTTCCTTTCCAGTTTCGACCACGTCTCCGCCTGATAATATTCTCCATGACTTTGCACACAATACAGTCAAGAGACACAGGTCTGAGTTTAGTGCCTCGTTTCTGTTTCCTTTCTAAATATGGGGACTACTTAGCTGCTTCCATTTCCCTCAGGTAGTTGCCAGTTACAAGGATGTGTTGAAGATTGTGGTTTGAGGTATGCACACCATCGCTGCTCATCTCTAAGGACGCCATTGGAAGATGTTTGTCCGTCCCATCGCCTTTGAGATGTTCAAGGTCACTTAAGAATTCATCACTCCTCCTCCTCCAGTTTTTCGTATGTCATCCAACACTTGGTTGGTAAATGTCCCTCTTGATGTTCCCTTCTGTGCTGTCCTTCCCACAGCCCTTCGTCTCTACGGAAAAAACTTCCTTAAATTTCCGTTTCAGCTCCGTCACATACCCTCCTGATACATTTCTTGTGAGTTCCTCCACCTTCGTGGTCCTTAATCTGATCACCTGGTCTTGACTGTGTGTTCCTCCTGATGTGGCTATACAACAGTTTCGGTCAGTCTTGATTCTCGATGCTGTGTCATTTTCATACTGTCGCTGGCCTCCCTCCTTACCTGTGCATACTCATTCCTGCTCTGCGACTGAACTCCTATGTTCGTGTGTTCGCTGCTCTGTACTTTTCATTCTCTTTGCACTTTGTTTTTGCAGAAGGTATAAGCGGGTAACCAGGCTGTTCTGGTCTTCCCATTGTATTGTTGCACATTGGGAATAAACTTTATCACTGCTCCTTGTAAATTTTGTTGTTACATATTCACATCATTTCAAGTTACTGCTTTCCTGCCAGTTCTCTGTCCCACTGGACCTCCCGCAGGAAGTTTCTTCAACCCTATGTAGTCCCCTCTTTATAGTCCAGGCTTTTCCATTCAACTCCTGTTATTCTCTCCACTTGCAGCTTACTATGTATTCATAGCACAGAACCAACGTGGTCGCTAGCTCCTAGGGACTCTCACACTTTGTCCTCAATTGTCTGAGCTGCCAGGGTGAACACAAGGTCAATCCTTGGTGTTCATCTCCCCTCACACTCTGGTAGTGTCCATAACATGTTTGGTGCATGAGGTTTTTCAGCACCACGTCCAACATCCTGGCTCTCCATAATTTCGGACCCCCATGTGGCTCCAGGTTTTCCAGTCGATCTCCCTGTGGGTTGAAATCCCCATAACAGCAACTTTGCTCTGCTGGAAATGAGCTCTTCTTGCCACCCACAAGTGTGCCACATTGCATCTGTTGCTCTCTCATATTCCTCTCTTGGCCCCTGCAGTTCTTTGGTGATTATACATCACTGTAAATGATGAAAACTTTGGATCCCCACACTAAGTGTACCGACTATGTATCTCTTTCTCCCGTCTCATCTATCCTTCCATTTTTCTAGAATTTCCATCTGTTTTTTACGAGCAGATCAACCCCACCTCCCCCCCTGCTCCCTTTTCTATCTTTCCACATGATCTGTATGGTGGGAAGACTGCATCTGTTACTGTCCTCCGTGAGTTTTGTTTCTGAACTGCATAATGTCTGGGGACTTCTAGATGATTCTTTCTTGCCATTCCTCATGTTTATTCATAATCCATCTGCATTTGTTGTACCAAACCTTCACCTTCTGTTCTGAATACTGTAACTGTGGTGCGGGGGGTGGAAACAGAGGGATCGGTGTGTGAAAGTTGGTTTGGATTGTTCAGTTGCCTTGGTGTGTCGTGCTGGAGTCATTCTGCAGGTGTTTCTGGGGTTGTGACTTGTCCTTCATTTGATCCTGTTATTCTGCTCTCCCTTTTCATTTCCTCCCAATTTTCTCCTTTCTTTTTTGAACTCTCTCTTTCATCATCTTCCTTTCGTCCTGTTTTCTGTCTCAATCGAGGTACACACTCCGGATACTCCTGCTTGCCTTCTCAACTGTGCTTTCTCCTGCAGATCATGTTCAGGTTGATTCTGCCTTGAAAATTACTTGAGAGGCCGATTCCTTTTTTCTTTCACGTGATCCACCCAATTCCTCCGAAAATTTGCCACCTGGGTCACGTTCCCCCTCCTATCACGTTCATGATATCTCAATCGATTCTTCTCCACCTGCTTTCTTTCATCATAAGTTTCCCCATTAGCTTCGTCTATCCCATAGACAAACACAGATCTCTCCTTTCCCATCTCCCACTGTACTCCCATTGCATCCTCTGATTGTTTTTTAGTTTTCTTCCGTGGAGTGTTTTCCTCCTTCAGTCCCTTCCTAGTTATGGCCCTTATGCTTCTTGGTTGGTCATCCTGCTCACTCTGTTCCTGGCCCCACAGGTATCTGGTAAGGTCCTTGCACATGTTCCTAGTTTCCTTAAATTTTCCAACCTCTCATTCTGTCCTATGTGCTGCCGTGCCTTTGTCTTTTGGCCCCATGTGGGGTTTTGACAGGACCACTACATACAATTTAGTTTCCCATGCTTACTTCAGACCCGGTGGCGGTGTTTGAGTGTAGCCTTTGCGATGCTACTTCTGTAATATCTTGTCCTCTGTGTCTGTTTCAGATGTCTCAGCTCCTCTTCTAATCGTCTTTACTTGATTTCTGCCAGCTGTGGCTTTTGCTTCCACCTTCCTGCATTCTGCTGCTAACCTCTCTGTTTCATTTTTTTTTTTTTTTTTTGTTTTTCTGCCTGTCCAGCTCATCAAGTCTCCTTTCCCAGCTTCCTCCCTTTTTTTGAGCTTTACCTCCCATTCTCCCTCCCAGATTCATCCTTGGAGCCCCTTGTCCTCAAGCCGGTTCTAGTTCCCCCGTTTTTTGCTCCTCAAAGGGGGACGGGTGGTTAGGGGAGGGGAATAGATGGTTAGGAGGAAGGGGATGGTTGGTAGTGGGGAGGGGGGGATGGTTATTGGAGGGGTAGAGATAGTTAGGTAGGGGTTAGATGGTTTGAGGAGAGAGAGGGGATGGATGGTTATGGGGGAGGGGAGATGGTTTTATTGGTGAGGGAGGTATTGGGGGTTAGACCGTGTTCGGAGGGTTAGGTGGTTTGGGGGAGGGGGTAGGTGGCTAAGGTGAGGTGGTTAGGGAGGGCGAGGGGTGGTAGGGAGAGGGGGTACGTGTATGTGTCAATTTTTTGTGTCAAGTGGTGGAGGGTGTATTGTGTGTGTGTGTTGTGTGTGTGTGTGTGTGTGTGTTGTATGTTTGTGTGTGTATGTGCATGTGTGTGTTGGGGTGGTGGTGTGTTGTGTGTGGTGTGCGTGTGTGGGTTTGTGTGTGGTGTGTTGTGTGTGTGTGTGTGTGTGTGTGTGTGGTTGTGTGTGTGTGTGTGTGTGTGTGTGTGTGTGTGTTTGTGTGGTGTGGTGTGTGGTGTTGGTGGTGTGTGGTGTGGAGTGGGGTGTATGTGTGGTTGTGGGTGTGGTGTGGTGTTGGTGTGTGTGTGTGTTGGGGGTGTGTGTGTGGTGTGAGTGTGTGTGGTGTGTGTGTGTGGTGTGTGTGTGTGTGGTTGTGTGGTGTGTTGTGTGTGTGGTGTGTGTTGTGGTGTGTGTGTGTGTGGTGTTGTGGGTGTGTGTGTTTTGGTGTGTTGGTGTATATGTGTGTGTGGGTGTTGTGTGTGTGTGTGTGTGGTGTGTGTGGGTGGTGTGTGTGGTGTGTGTGGTGTGTGAGTGTCTACCTTTGTTTGTGGTGCTTGTTGGTGTGGAGGGAGGGAGGTAGGGGTAGGTGGTGTGGGTGAAAGATCGTCGTGGTGTCACAAATTTAGTCGCCATTTATCTTTCCCAATATGCTACAATCTCGACTTATTTGCCTTTTCTGGATTTTACATATTAATTGGTTGCTGGTTATTATCATTTTTCGTTGTTCACATTGAGAGTGGAACTTCCTAGCTCCTAGTAATTCTTACTGCTAATAACTACCGTAGTAACACTGCCTCTGTACGTGTGTGCATGTGGTGTGGTGTGACGTGTGTGTTGTGTGTGTTCTTGAGCGGTGTAATGTCGGCCGCAACTTCTTGGTGACCTGACACAACCCTGCCTGGACTTGACCGACCTCGCACCGTCTTACAAATTGCCCTTAAAAGCTTGTCCAATCTACCTTCTCACACTCGTCAACACTATATCACTATGTCTATGTTATTTCTATTCTAATACTGGTAATAGCTTGCAGGAGTGATTGACCAATATCAAAAGTATGCAAGGTCACCCAGGCCGTCAACATGCAACCACAAATATGCGAATAAACTTGCGCTCAATGGTGCGGTGACAGGTTGCCAGCTGCTGAAGATGGAGTCGTCGTAATGTAGGCCATAAATCCATATTTTGAGATTCCATCACCCGTGATGTTATAACCATATATTCTCATACATCCCGCTTCCTCACGCATGTCATCTCACTGAGATAGTATACACTTCGACAAAACATTATATACAAATCACTTTATAGAATTAGTGGCGCACAACTTGTCGTGACGTCACTGCTTCAGGGCCTACCGCTGCCAATGTGCAACACGCCTAAGACCCCTCAACGTTTGCGCTTTGAAAATTATGATTTCAGCTTTTCCTCTGCACTTCTTAATAACTTTATTTTATCACTGCGGAGGAGTATTGTTACTGACGTTTCCACTACCACTGATTACTGCTAGCTTTATTGCACGCATTTCAACCTACAGGTTCTTGGAGTCTTGTGTAATGCAATAATTTCACCAAAATCATTCTGAACCTAACGAAAAAAAAAATAATATTTTACAGTTGTTGTTTATATTTATTATTGTAAACATGACTAATAGATATATTTATGGGTGTGGGCTAAAATAAATTTCGCTTGTTATAATAAGGTAGTAGGTAAGTATGGGAGACGATAATAGTCCTTTTGGTGGCGCGAGCGCGAGTTAATAAATTTTTACATCAACATAAATGAAAAAAATATATCTTTAAACGTATAAGAGAAAATTTTAGTAAAGGACCTTTAATTTTAAATGAGTTCTAATTGACCAGTATTACATATCCGGCACGTCATATATATATATTATATATATATAAATAAATATAATATAATAGATATATATATATATATATATAAATATTAATTTTATAAAAATTAAATTAAAAAAATATATATATATAGAAATATATATAATATATTATATATATATATATAATGTGTATATATGTAATATGTATATATATATATATATATATATATATATATACATATATATATAATATATATAGTATATATATATAATAATATATATATATAAAGCATACCACCTCAGTCCACAGCAGGAATCGAACTTAAGACACTCTGCTTCAAAATTACGAAGCATCCTTCTCCACTCGGCTAAATTATTTTTCCAGATATAATGGGCGCCTAGCCGTAGCTAATCAGCTACTCTCATACCACCTAAGACTTGCTAGCACCATACTTATCTAGATCTGGCCGAGTGGAGAAGTTTTTTATGTATCTCTGATGCAGAGTGTGTAGTTTCGAAACCTGCTGTGGACGAGAAAAAATGGTTGAAAATTATTTCAATTTGCAAAAGATTGGAGGCATATACAGAGAAAGATTGCAGTCAGGCTGGTATTCAAGAACTACGTGTGGGGAAGTGGCATAGCTTCTCAGTGGACGCTTGAGACCACCTACCATATATCACATAGCTAGCATAAGCAGCCCTTGGTTACAAGCCATGTTTCTTCCTCGCCCTGGGCACACCATGAAGCCTCAGCCATGGTTTCCAGATATTTGATTCCTGTATGTCCTGCCACATGTGCTTCATCAGGAGCTATGCATTGTTTCAAGAGCTGCCAACTGGTAGACGTGAGGGAAAGATTCTTCTGAGGTAAAAGTACCTTGTTGAATGTTGCCCATACCAACGCATGAATCATCAGCAGATTCTTCGAAGAGACGCTTCTAAGACTGAGGGTAAGTTATTAAATGCAGGAAGCATACATTGCCCCAGGTACACCGGATTTGCCGAGTGCAAGGAGTTTCAATATATAAGATAATGAAAGTCAGCCCACAAGTAAATGCAATGGAGTGGTTAAGTAGAAATTAACATTGGAAACATATCGTTATCAAATTATCAATCGAACTTCAAGGCAATACAAAAGAAAAGGACTTAACATTACAGAATATGGATGTGTCTGAGGGAAATTCCACACCTTTAATTAAAAGACAGGAAAAACGATTCAAGCTCACCTAAGGTAGGATAATGTCGAATCTCAAAAGGGAACACAAGCCCAGGCCCATTTCCTAGGAGTGAAACTACTAGCAGCAATCCAGATCTAAAAAAAAAAATGTCGCCATCATAAAAATTCTGCGAGATGATTCCTAAACTGTGCACAATAGCCTCATTATAAACAAATCGAGCGTGACCACCCACTACTACGCCATTATATAATAATTATTATTGTGATAAGTATTGTAGACTCAAGAATATTTCTTTTCTAGCCATGAATGCATGGAGCAATGATCTATGTCTCCAGACCACTTAGTCCGGATTATTACAGACTCGTGTGTGATGAATATTGCATTTGATTTTGAGCATTCATTCAGGCTAGAAAGAAATTATTCTCCAGACTTGCAATTTTAAGAACACAATAAACTTTATATAATTGGTAATAATGGATTGTTTAAGCTTGATTCGTTTTATAATTGAGGATATCGTGGCACAGTCTAAAACCGAGATTACATGTATGAAATCGTAGATTGTCTTAGCTGCCAGGGTTCCAGGAATTAGGGCTTGGGTTGATGTTCCCTTTTGAGGCTGGACCATTATTCTACCCATTAATGAGCTTTTGCCCGTTTTCCCCGTTTTTCTTTTAAAAGTGTGAATATTTCCCTTAGACAATTACCAGAACACATCCATAATCAGAATGTTAAGTACTTTATATTGGCCCTGAAGTCCGATTGATAAGTTTGATAATTGTTATGTTACCAATGTAAATTTGCTAGTTAACCACCCCACTACCTAGCTCAAGGGCTGACTATCCTCTATTCTTATAATACTGAAACTCTTTGCACTCAGAGTATGTGCCTGGGCACTGTATGGCTTTCCGTCTCTCATCCTGGGCGGGGGTTAGACGTTTGGGGAGGGTTTGATTGGTTTGGGGAGGGGTAGGGTGGCTAAGGTGAGGTGGTTAGGGAAGGTGTACGTGTTTGTGTCCAAGTGGTGGAGGGTGTGTGTGTGTGTGTGTGTGTGTGTGTGTGTGTGTGTGGTGTGTGGTGTGCGTGTGTGTGTGTGTATGTGGCGTGTGTGTGTGTGTGTTGTACTCACCTAGTTGTACTGCACCGTAGTTGAGGTTGCGGGGTCCGATCCGAGCTCCTGGCCCCTCCTCTTCACTGATCGCTACTAGGTCACTCTCCCTGAGCCGTGAGACTATCATACCTCTGCTTAAAGCTATGTATGGACCTGCTCCACTACATCGCTTCCCCAACTATTCCACTTACTGACTACTCTGTGGCTGAAGAAATACTTCCTAACATTCCCTGTGATTCATCTGTGTCTTCAGCTTCCAACTGTGTCCCCTTGTTACTTGTGTCCAATCTCGGAAACATCCTGGTCTTTGCCACGCTATGGTCAATTCCTCTCAGTATTTTGTATGTCGTTATCCATGTCCCCCTTCCTCCTGTCCTCCAGTGTCGTCAGGTTTGATTTCCCTTATAACCTCTCCTCGTAGGAGATACCTCTTTAGCTCTGGGACTAGTCTTGTTGCAAACCTTTGCACTTTCTCTAGTTTCTGGTGTGTGTGTGTGCGGTGTGTGTGTGTGGTGGTGTGCGTGGTGGTGTGTGTGTGGTGTGTTGTGGGTGTGGTGTGTGTGGTGTGTGTGTGTGTGTGGTGGTGGTGTGGTTGTGGTGTGTGTGTGTGTGAGTGTGGTGTCTGTGTGTGGTGCGTGTGTGGTGGTGTGTGTGTGTTGTGTGTGTGTGTGTTGGTGTGTGTGTGTGTGGTGTGTGTGTGTGTGTGTGGTGTGTGTGTTGTGTTTACGTATGTGTGTATGTTGTTGTATGTGTTTACGTATGTGGTGTATGTATTGTGTGTGTATGTGTGTGTATGTGGTGTGTGTGTGTGTATGTGAGTGTCTACCCTTGTGTGTGGTGTGTGTGTGTGTGTGTGTGTGTGTGTGTGATGGTGTGTGAGTGACTCCCTTGTGTGTGTGTGCTTGTGTGTGAGGGAGGGAGGGTTAGGGGGGGGGGTAAGTGGTGTGGTGAAAAGATCCCTCCGTGTAGTCACAAATTCAGTCTCAATTAACTTCCCAATTATGCTACATCTCTCCACTTATTGCCCTTTCTGATTTACGTGTTTAATTGTTGCTGGTTATGTATCATTGTTCCTTGTCACATTGAGAGAGGACTTCCTAGCTTCCTAAGTATTCTTACCACTATTAAACACCGGTAGTAACACTGCTTGGCCGTGTGTGCATGTTGGTGTGTGTGTGAGTGTGTGTGGTGTGTGTGTGTGAGTGTGTCTTGTGCGGTGTAATGACTGGACCGCAACTTCTGTGACCTGACATCAACCCCCTGGGACCTGACCCTAGCACGGTGTTTGTGTGTGTGTGTGTGTGTGTGTATACTCACCAGTTTGGTAACTGGGGAGATTCACAGCTCCTGGCACTGCCTCTTCACACGGGTGTGTCTTTGCCGAAATGGAAGAATAAAAATTTTATTTTAGGTATAAATTCGCCGAAATTCAATCTGATCATAATATATATATATATATATATATATATAAATATATATATAATATATATATATATATATAATAATATATATATATATATATATATATATATATATATATATATAGATGCAAGGAATTCCGCCGAGAGGCAGCGAAATAAACACAAACACTGACTCTGGCTGAAGGAGACTCGAACCGTACGAACCGCGCCTTAGGACAAGGTTACGCAGTGGCTTTGACCAATCTACTACACACTGACCAATACCTTGCGTGTACAGAGCCTACACGTTTTTGATCCAAGGCAGCCAGCTTTCAGGAGAAGGCTTACAGCTTCCATCTCATCCCTGCATGCATCACCTTACTAGAGATTTGAACAATGCAAGGAAATTCGCGAGAGCATGCGAAATATACAAAAACACAGATCTCTGGCTGAACGAGACTCGAACCTACGAACCTTAGGACAAGGTACGCAATGCTTTACCAATCACCTACCACTGACCAATAACTTGGCGGTAGTAATGAGCTACACGTTTGATCCAAGGCAGTCCAGCTTTCAGGGAGAAGGCTTACACTTTTCATCTCATTCCCCTGCATGCATCAGCCTTACTATAGATTTGAACATGCAAGGAATTCGCGAGAGCATGCTAAATACACAAACACTAGGTAAAACTTGCTATTTGTTTTGCTTAAATAGCAATGCTCTTCTTGCCGAATATGGCAAGCGAAAATTCGAGCATATAATAATGTCTCAAAAACCATTTCCTGATCATGTGGAAAATATTGAATTTTCCTAAATTCAGCATATACATATTTGAATAAATATATTAATTGAAATTAAAAGTGAAAATCGCTGCCGATTTTACCTTTCGAGAATATCGAGTGAGGTAGGGGATGTGGGAACACTGCAAGGAGAAGGGGGGACGCCATAGTGAATAATTGTAGGACACTGGTCTATGTGTGTAAATGTAATCAGACTCATCGAACTCATTTGGTGTATAATAGCACATCTGTAACTTTGAAATTGCTAACAAGTTCCCACTGAAGAATTGGGGACAAAAAAGTTTTGAACCTCCAGAATTACTAGAACGTAATCATTCAGGTTAATACCTGTAATCCTAATGCAGGTAATTATCCCACAAAATTTCATACAAGCCTTTTGGTCCTTTCCAACGGGACTCTAACCACTGACCTATAGATTAATTGATTACTCAGCAACGTCGAACATGTGGCCGCCTGGTAAGGTAATTAACAAGATGTCCAGATGCTCAAGGGTTGTCAGGAATGCATAATGTAGTGTTGTGGTCAGAAAGTGAACACGAATGAAAATGAAGATAGTGCGGACCAAGAATTCAAGGAAGAAATTGTAATAAAACCACAAGGAGAACAGCCACATCAAGCTAAAAAAGGCTGGAATCATTATAGAAGGAAGAAGCAATTTATTTCATGTATAAAATGATTCAACCCTCTCCCCCGCAGTGTGGAAAATTTATAATTTTCCTAATTCATCATAGAATAATAAAAAACTGTATATTCAAATGTGTGCTGATTTGAAACCTCGCAAAATTACGAGTGAGGGGTTGATGTGGAACAACCTGCAAGGGGAGGGGGAACACCATAGTGAGATTTAATGTGTGAACGCTGGTCAGGTTAGTTGTGTAATGTAACGGGCATCATCGAAGTTCCAATGGTGTATATTGAACTCAATCCCCTCAATGAAGTTTCTTTGATGTTGGTGAGGGGCTCTTGATTTAGGAAATTGGATCGTGTCTCCAGTTCCCGAATTAAGCCTGAATGCCTTCCACATCCCCCCCCCCTGCTCTGTATAATCCTCCGGGTTTAGCGCTTTCCCCTTTGATTATATAATAATAATTGACCACAATCCATAATTTAGAAATTGGTGACACATTCCCTCTGATGAACCTAGGACAGGAAAATTATGCGGGAACCGCCAGAATTACGGTGGATGATGAAAAATAAGGTGACTACACCATCACACACAGGGAAGTATGCAACTGTACCTTTCATTAGAATTCTCGCTGGCCAGTTAGGTTGCTATATGTTAGGTAGCATTGTGGTATGATCCAACTATAGTAATTAAATGGTAAATGTAATACAAGATTTCTTCTCTATAACACCATGTAATTTAAGGATTAATAATTATATTTGTGTGTATCCAGCAAGCCAAATCACATACAGTCACAATATTACATAATTTACTATTAACTGGTATTAATGTTTAAATATTGTAATTATTAATTTAATGCCAGGTCAAGCTTTATTTTTTGAGTAGTGGTGATGTAAGTGGGCATCGAGGGAGTGAGAGACCTGCGGCGTACTGTGACTAAGTCCCCACTTACCTCGCCCAAAATACTTGCAATGTAATAAATCAGGTAAATACCCTGTAAACCTCATGCAGGAATATTTTTCCACATAATGATCCATATAAACCTAACGAACATTTATCTAAAAAATATGTAGATTGGATAGGCTAAATAAAGTTGGGCTGTATAGTAAAGATAGTAAGTTTTCTAGGGTCTGTTGGTACAAAATAATTAATTTTTACATTAACATTAATGAAAAAAAAATATATTTTTAAGTGTATTAATTTTCGCAATGACTAAATTTTGAATAAGTTCTTGCTAATTGACCAGTTTTACCATATTGTTTACCGTAGTCAACCCCGTGTAGACATTTAGAAAACTTAACCCCCCTGGTACAAGGCAGTGGTCCCGTCGACCTCACAATTCTTACCATATCTATCCGACCCAGTATGGATTGATAGCAACCCATCAAGTACGGTGCTACTAATTAATTTGGAACTTTATAGAGTATATTATTGTAACAGACTGAAGGGGGGGGGGTAGGTCACACATGGAATATATCCATCAAGGAAAAACACTTGTACCATAATCTCTCCACTTACCAGATATCTCGTGGTCACTTGAAGTGCGGATTTCCTCATAACCTATCCAATTACAAGCATACCAAACTGGCCAGTATCAGTCTGTATTAACTAGAAGGGGTCCTTTAACTGAGGGTGATTGATATCTCCTTAATTTTCCCTCCCATTCACCATCTCATTTCATGTCCTGTTAACACCCGACACGGTTCTCATTCCGCATACGAGGTATCCGTTTGTTTGTCCTGTTTTTAGAAAGTCGTGACTCAATAACTTCACTTTCCTCGTCTCGGAACAACGAGGCTTAACGAGATCACTCGAGCCAAGCGACTTTATTTCACTCACGCATTCCTCTATTGTAACCCGTCCCGTAATCCCCAAAGCAGCTCAGGGTCTGTGACCTCACGTAAACGACTGACCACTGAACACTGTGACGACTGACCACTGAACACTGAACGACTGACCACTAAACACTTGCCGGAAAGGGAGTAGGAAATGAATGGTTGTCTAGGGCAATTGCTGTAAATTGTTGGCTAGACAGTTTACTGCAAGGAACTTGCAATCCCATTCATTGACAACTGGAACAACTTTATGGCAAACATGATATGTATGCAAGGGAGGAGGACATCTCTCTGGGGCTGGGTGGTAGCACTGCAAACTCGATTGAGAAGGCCATTGGTGAAATGCCTGGGGTTTTAAACTGATAGAAGATAGAGGTATGGGTGTGTGTGGGAAACAAGCAGGTTGCAACACTAGGGTTGGAAAAACAGTAAATGTATAAAAGGCATCAGCATGAAGTTGTAAATAAAGACAATAGATCAGGTCAGCAAACAAAGGGGGACAGCAGAGGGCAGCAAGGGACTAGCTCCCTTTAAAGGGTTTTACTATACTAATAGCAGGAGTGTAAGAAATAAGATAGATGGGGCTAAGATTAATTGCAAGTGCAGGAAACTTTAGATATTATTGCTATAACAGAGACCTGGCTCAGTCTGAAAGATAGAGAGATGCCCTCTGAATATCACATACAAGGCTATAAATTATTCCACATTGACAGGGTTAACAGGAAGGGTGGTGGAGTAGCGTTTGTATTTTCAGAGACAATTTAAATTGTTGTGTTAGACAAGATATAAAATTAGAAGCGTCAGCCACTGAATCTGTTTGGTTAAAGCTTCTCGAGGGCCGAGAAAAACTGATTTTGGGTGTGATTTACAGGGCCCCAAATCTTGATAGGGAGTGCAGTAAACTTCTATGGGACGAAATTCGTAAGACGTCTACATACGAAAATGTTGTGCTAATGGGAGATTTCAACTATAGTCAGATTGACTGGAGCAATTTGACAGGAAATTTAGAGTCAGGTGACTTTCTTGATACGATAGAGGATTGTTTTTTAAAACAGTTTGTGACAGAGCCAACTAGGGGAAATAACCTCCTTGACTTGGCTCTTGCCAGTAGGGAAACACTAATAATCTTGAGGTTAATGATGAGCTTGGGGAAAGTGATCACAAATCACTCAGTTTTAATATATCATGGAATTCCCCTAATAATGGCAATCAAGTCTCTGTAGATGAATGGCTCAGAGAACCGACATGTTGATAAATTAGACACATGTGCAACTCTTGGGAATCTTTATTGAGGAAACGTTTCGCCACACAGTGGCTTCATCAGTCCATACGTAGGAGAAACTTGAAGAACAGGAGGAGAATGAGGTAATCAGTCCCTCAACCTTGAGTCGATGTGTTCAGTCCATCAATCTTGAATGGACTGAACACACCGAATCAAGGTTGAGGACTGATTACCTCATTCTCCTCCTGTTCTTCAAGTTTCTCCTACGTATGGACTGATGAAGCCACTGTGTGGCGAAACGTTTCCTCAATAAAGATTCCCAAGAACTGCACATGTGTCTAATTTATCAATCAAGTCTCTGTCCCTGACTTCCACTTGGCTGATTTCATAGGACTGAAAATTGTATGTAAAGTAAAAGGACACAAGTGCAACTAATGTGACATTTATTGTGGCAACGTTTCGCTCTCCATGAGCTTTATCAAGCCATTACAAACAATACATGGACACATGTATTTTTTGTAATGGCTTGATAAAGCTCCTGGAGAGCGAAACGTTGCCACAATAAATGTCACATTAGTTGCACTTGTGTCCTTTTACTTTACATATTGTCGGTAATTCTACCAACTTTATTACAGACTGAAAAATTACTTAGGTGGGCTGAACTGGAATGACCTGACTAAGGGTCAGGTAGGTGGTGATGGTTGCCGATATGATGCTTTCCAGGGCATAGTTTTAGCTGCTCAGTCAAATTATGTTCCAAATAGGGAAATCAGATCAAACAAAAATGATCCTAAATGGATGAACAATACATTAAAATATCTGATTGGTCAAAAGAGAGGCATATATAGGCAAATCAAAAGAGGAGAGGGGCAATTAAGAAATCGATAGATTCAGTTAAAGAGAGAAATAAAAAAGGGAATTAGAAAAGCAAAAAGAGATTATGAGGTTAAAGTTGCAAGAGAATCGAAGACTAACCCAAAAGGATTCTTTCAGGTATACAGAAGTAAGATCAGGGACAAGATAGGCACACTCAAAAGTTCCTCGGGTCAGCTCACTGACAGTGATAAGGAAATGTGTAGAATTTTTAACACATACTTCCTCCCAGTTTTTACACAGGAGGATACCAGCGAAATTCCAGAAATGATAAATAATGTGGAACAGAATGATAATAAACTGTGCACGATTAGGGTCACAAGTGACATGGTCCTTAGGCAAATAGATAAATTGAAACCTAACATATCCCCAGGCCCTGATGAACTGTATGCAAGGGTTCTAAAGGAATGTAAAGAGGAGCTTAGCAAACCTTTGGCTAATCTTTTCTACATATCACTACAAACTGGCATGGTGCCAGATAAGTGGAAAATGGCAAATGTGATACCTATTTTCAAAGCAGGTTACAGGTCCTTAGCTTCGAACTATAGACCAATAAGCCTAACCTCCATAGTGGGAAAATTCATGGAATCAATAATTGCCGAGGCAGTTCGTAGCCACCTTGAAAAGCATAAATTAATCAACGAATCTCAGCATGGTTTTACAAAGGGGCGTTCCTGCCTTACTAAGGTATTTGAGGAGGTAGATCATGGTAATGAATATGATATTGTGTATATGGACTTCAGTAAGGCTTTTGACAGGGTCCCACATCAGAGACAATTGAGGAAAATTAAGGCACATGGAATAGGAGGAGAAATTTTTTCCTGGATAGAGGCATGGTTGACAAATAGGCAGCAGAGAGTTTGCATAAATGGGGAGAAATCAGAGTGGGGAAGCGTCACTAGCGGTGTTCCACAGGGGTCAGTGTTGGGCCCCCTGCTGTTCACAATCTACATAAACGACATAGATGAGGGCATAAAGAGCGACATCAGCAAGTTTGCCGATGACACCAAAATAGGCCGTCGAATTCATTCTGACGAGGACATTAGAGCACTCCAGGAAGATTTGAGTAGACTGATGCAGTGGTCGGAGAGGTGGTAGATGCAGTTTAATATAGACAAATGAAAAGTTCTAAATGTTGGACAGGACAATAACCATGCCACATATAAACTAAATAATGTAGATCTTAATATTACGAATTGCGAAAAAGATTTAGGAGTTCTGGTTAGCAGTAATCTGAAACCAAGACAACAGTGCATAAGTGTTCGCAATAAAGCTAATAGAATCCTTGGCTTCATATCAAGAAGCATAAATAATAGGAGTCCTCAGGTTGTTCTTCAACTCTATACATCCTTGGTTAGGCCTCACTTAGATTATGCTGCACAGTTTTGGTCACCGTATTGCAGAATGGATATAAATGCTCTGGAAAATGTACAAAGGAGGATGACAAAGTTGATCCCATGTATCAGAAACCTTCCCTATGAGGATAGACTAAGGGCCCTGAATCTGCACTCTCCAGAAAGACGTAGAATTAGGGGGGATATGATTGAGGTGTATAAATGAAAGACAGGAATAATTAAAGGGGATGTAAATAGTGTGCTGAAAATATCTAGCCTAGACAGGACTCGCAGCAATGGTTTTAAATTGGAAAAATTCAGATTCAGGAAGGATATAGGAAAGTACTGGTTTGGTAATAGAGTTGTGGATGAGTGAACAAACTCCCAAGTACAGTTATAGAGGCCAGAACATTGTGTAGCTTTAAAAATAGGTTGGATAAACACATGAGTGGGTGTGGATGGGTGTGAGTTGGACCTGATTAGCTTGTGCTACCAGGTCGGTTGCCGTGTTCCTCCCTTAAGTCAAGGTGACCTGACCTGACTAGGTTGGGTGCATTGGCTTAAGCCGATAGGAGACTTAGACCTGCCTCGCATGGGCCAATAGGCCTGCTGCAGTGTTCCTTCGTTCTTATGTTCTAAATATCCCGCACATTTTCTCCTGCCTCACCTCCGTCACTCTCATGATTTCGTCTTCCGTGCGCACTCTATCCCGACCTGTAAGATGCTTACTCGTGACGTTGAGTCCCTCTTCACCAATGTCCTTCTTGATGATGTTCTTAATTTCCTCTGAGAGGTCAGTGAATGATTACTTCATCTCCCTATACCTACTGATGTCTTTTTTTTTATCTTATTCACCTTTGTGTGGATTCTAACTGCTTTTCCTTTCAAGGTAAATTTTATTCTCAAACCTTCGGTGTCGTTATGGGCTCTCCTCTATCTCTCGTTCTTGCTAACCTTCATATGGAATACTTCAAAACTGTTCTTCCTACTTCACTCTGTTCTTCACTCTGGCTCCGCTTTGTATACGACATCTTTGCTCTTTGGCCAACCATTTCTCGATGCCATTAACAATCTTGCTCCTTCCTTCAAGTTTCTTTGCTTTCTTTCCTTGAAGTACATGTCCACCGTCCAGTTTATTGCAAGTCTATGCACAGTGGCATGTTCATTCACTACTTTTCTTACCATGCTTCCTCTGTCAAGAAAATTTTTCTACTTCTTTCTTTCTCCGAGCCCTCCGCATTTGTGACCCTTAGTTCCTTCAGGCGGAAGTTTAAACTCTTCGTAATTCGTTCTCTCGTTTTGGCAACCCTTCCGACTTCACAAACTCTGCTTATCAAGTGATAAACGAATTTTCTTTTCTCCCAAACTCTCTACTCCTGTGAAATCCTATGCTACAGATACCCCTACTGTCTACTTTTTTTCATGTTCCTCTTGTCTTCTCCAACACTTTGGAGATACGAACCGTTCTCTTTCTGACAGTCTCAAAGAACACAAAAGAAGTCTTAGACTTGACGACAACAATAATGCTCTTTTCATCCTATTGACTGATCTTCTGCTAAAACTGTCTTCAAGCTGGCACTGGACAAGCACCTAAAGTCAGTTCCTGATCAGCCGGGCTGTGGCTCGTACGTTGGTTTGCGTGCAGCCAGCAGCAACAGCCTGGTTTGATCAGGCTCTGATCCACCAGGAGGCCTGGTCACAGACCGGGCCGCGGGGGCGTTGACCCCCGGAACTCTCTCCAGATATTCCAGATATACCAGATATACCTACTTGTTCTAATCAGTTGGGCTGTGGTTCTTACGTCGGTTTACGTGCGGCCACAGTAACAGCCTGGTTGATCTGATCCTGATCATGATCAGACTCTGATCTACCACGAGAATTGGTCTCAGGCCGAGCTGCGGGGGCGTTGACCCCCTAAACTGTCTACCCTTCTTCTATCATTCAGAGTCGTCGTCCTGCTGAAGCATCCCTTTATGCACAACTTTCCTTGTCTCTGTAGATGCCTTCATTTCTCATTACACTGTCAAATGCTCCAAACTTCCCAACACTCGTAACTTAACCTGATCCTTTCTTCTCCGACTTACCCTACTTTTCTCCTTTCCCCGTTTTTCCTATGCTTTCTTTGTTTTCCTTTCTTCTGCCTAAGTGTGTTCTGTAATTCAGTTTATCCCCCCTGCATATATGGTCCTTTCCCTTGTGGGCCCTTTGTTCTCTTGCAGTGCTTCTTATGGGCCCTTAGCTCTCCTGCAGTGCTCTTTGTGGGCCCTTAGCTCTCCTGCAGTGCTCTTTGTGGGCCCTTAGCTCTCCTGCAGTGCTCTTTGTGGGCCCTTAGCTCTCCTGCAGTGCTCTTTGTGGGCCCTTAGCTCTCCTGCAGTGCTCTTTGTGGGCCCTTAGCTCTCCTGCAGTGCTCTTTGTGGGCCCTTAGCTCTCCTGCAGTGCTCTTTGTGGGCCCTTAGCTCTCCTGCAGTGCTCTTTGTGGGCCCTTAGCTCTCCTGTAGTGCTCCTTTTTCTTGTTCTTAGACTGACCTCGTTTCTACTTCTACAACGTCTTTCCCTCCATTCCTCTATAATTGCTACTACCTTTACTATTTCCTTACTTCACGCTTCACTCCCCTTTCTCTCTAGTGCCACTGAACTACTCTTCCTACATTATACTACCACTACCACTACCACTAGAGAAGATGTAAAGGTAGGAAATCGATTCTTTGTTCTCCAAGACGAGTGTACTTCAGTGGTTAGTGAGGTTGAAGGTACCACTGATTCCCCTGCTAATCAAGGAAAGGATTCTCAGGTAAGATATATGGACCGTGCATTTTGTAACAGAGACAGAAAGGTCAGACAGAGAGTGTGTCTTCCTGGAGCTGGTGTTGGCGACATAGTCAGCAGGTTGGATAATATTATGGCAGGTAATGGGAACAAGCCCATTATCTGTCTTAGTGCTGGGGGTCATGACATTGGGAAGGGCAGGAGAGAGGAGCTGCTGGATAAGTACAGGTCAGCCGTAGAAGTAGTTAGGTCTAAGGGAGGGATCCCAGTCATATGTAGCATCTTGCCTAGAAAGGGAGCGGGCAATGAATGGATGTCTAGGGCAATTGGTATAAATTGCTGGCTAGACAGGTACTGCAAGGAACTTACAATCCCATTCATTGGTAACTGAGACCTATTCTTTGGCAAACGTGATATGTATGCAAGGGATGGGGTTCATCTCTCTGGGGATGGAGTGGTTGCATTAGCCAATTCAATTGAGAGGGTAATTGATGACTTGTCTAGGAATTTAAACTGATTGATTATAGAGGTATGGGTGTTTGTGGGGAAACAATCAGGCTGCAGTATTAGGGTTAAAAACAGCAGTTATTACCGGGATACCTCAGGGATATGTTTAAAAGACAATATTCAAAATAAAGTTGCTAGTAATGGCAAATCAACTGATCAACAAACAAAGAGAGATAGTAGAGGGCAACGAGTGACTAGCTCCTTAAGGTTTACTATACAAATAGTAGGAGTCTAAGAAATAAGATAGATGAGCTAAGATTACTTGCAAGTGTAGGTAATATAGATATTATTGGTATAACAGAGACCTGGTTCATCCTGAAAGATAGAGAAATGCCTTCTGAATGCAACATACAGGGTTATAAACTATTCCACACTGATAGGGTCAACAGGAAGGGTGGTGGTGTGGCGATGTATGTCAGAGAAAATTTAAATTGTCTTAGACATGATATAAGATTAGAAACATCGAACACAGAATCTGTTTGGCTACAGTTTCTCGAGGGACGTGACAAATTAATTTTGGGTGTGATTTATAGGCCCCCAAACCTTGATAGGGAATGGCAGTAAGCTGTTATGGAACGAAATTCATAAGGCATCTAGATATGAAAATGTTGTGATAATGGGAGATTTTAACTTTAGACAAATTGATTGGAACAATATGACAGGAAATCTTGAGTCTAGTGACTTTTTTGATACGGTTCAGGATTGCTTTTTAGAACAGGTTGTGACAGATCCAACTAGAGGAAACAATCTGCTTGACTTGGTTCTTGCCAACAAAAATTCACTAATTAATAATCTTGAGGTTAATGATGAGCTTGGGGAAAGTGATCACAAATCACTTAGTTTCAATATATCATGGAATTACCCAGATAACTGCAATCAAATCTCTGTCCCAGATTTTCGCTTGGCCAACTTCATGAGACTGAAAAATTACCTGGGTGGGCTGAATTGGGATGTCCTGACTATGGGTCAGGTAGGTGATCTTTGTTGTCACTATGACATTTTTCAGAGCATAGTTCTAGCTGCCCAGACAACTTTTGTTCCGAGTAGGGAAATTAGATCTAACAAAAATGATCCCAAATGTATGAGCAATAGATTAAAACATCTCATTGGTCAAAAGAGAGGCATATATAGGCGTATCAAAAGAGGGGACGGGCAGTTAAGAAATCAATATATTCAATTAAAGAGAGAAATAAAGAAAGGAATAAGAAAAGCAAAAAGTGATTATGAGGCTAAGGTCGCAAGGGATTCAAAGACTAACCCAAAAGGGTTCTTTCAGGTATACAGAAGTAAGATTAGGGACAAGATTGTCCCACTTAAGAGTAACACTGGTCAGATCACTGACAGTGATAAGAATATGTGTGAAATTCTAAATACCTACTTCCTCTCAGTTTTCACCCAGGAAAATACTAGCGATATTCTTGAAATAATAGATTACGTAGAACAGGATGATAATAAACTATGTACGATTGCGGTAACTAGTGACATGGTCCTCAGACAAATAGGGAAACTAAAACCTATCAAATCCCCAGGCCCTGATGAACTGTTTGCAAGGGTGTTAAAGGAATGTAAAGAGGAATTTAGCAAACCTTTGGCTAATCTTTTCAACATATCACTACAAACTGGCATAGTGCCTGATAAGTGGAAAATGTCAAATGTAATACCTATTTACAAGGCAGGTGACAGGTCCTTGGCTTCGACTTGTAGACCAATAAGCCTTACCTCCATAGTGGAAAATTTATGGATTCAATAATTGCCGAAGCAATTCGTAACCATCTTGACAGGCACAGATTGATTAATGAATCTCAACACGGTTTTACAAAGGGGCGTTTCTGTCTTACGAATTTGCTAACATTTTTCACTAAGGTGTTTGAGGAGGTAGATCATGGTAATGAATATGATATTGTGTATATGGATTTCAGTAAGGCTTTCGATAGAGTTCCACACCAGAAGCTATTGAGGAAACTTAAGGCACACGGAATAGGAGAAATTTTTTCCTGGGTAGAGGCATGGCTGACAAATAGACAGCAGAGAGTTTGCATAAATGGGGAGAAATCAAATGGGGGCACGTCACAAGCGGTGTTCCTCAGGGCTCAGTGTTGGGCCCGTTGTGAACCATTAACTAATATTTTTAATTTATCTCTTCAAACAGGTGTAGTGTCTGATATGTGGAAGATGGCTTATGTATTTCCTATTTTTAAAACAGGGGACAAGTCGTTACCGTCAAATTACCGCCCAATAAGCCTGACCTCAATTGTAGGAAAGTTGCTAGAGTCAATTATAGCTGAGATTATAAGAAGCCATCTCGATAAGCATAGCTTGATTAATGATACTCAGCATGGATTCACAAGAGGCCGGTCTTGTCTAACTGATTTACTAACTTTCTTCAGTAAAGCTTTTGAGGCTGTTGACCACGATAAAGAATTTGATATTGTTTACTTAGATTTTAGTAAGGCATTTGATAGAGTTCCGCACCAGAGACTGTTGAAGAAAGTAGCAGCTCATGGCATTGGGGGAAGGGTGCTCTCGTGGATCGAGTCATGGCTCACAGACAGGAAGCAGAGAGTGTCCATAAATGGGGTCAAATCCGAGTGGGGAGCAGTAACAAGTGGCGTTCCACAGGGATCAGTCTTGGGCCCGTTGTTGTTTATAATATATATCAATGATCTTGATGAAGGAATTGCTAGTGATATGAGCAAATTCGCCGATGACACGAAGATAGGTAGGATAATTGATTCAAACGTAGATGTTAGGGAACTTCAGGAGGATTTAGACAAACTCTACTCTTGGTCAGAAAAGTGGCAGATGCAGTTCAATGTAGATAAATGCAAGGTTCTGAAGCTCGGGTGTGTCCATAACCCTAGCACTTATAAGTTAAATAATGTAGAACTTAGCCATACAGATTGCGAAAAGGACTTGGGGGTTATGGTAAGCAGCAACCTTAAACCAAGACAGCAATGCCTAAGCGTACGTAATAAGGCAAATAGATTACTGGGATTTATATCAAGAAGTGTAAGCAACAGAAGTCCAGATGTCATACTGCAGCTTTATACATCATTAGTAAGGCCTCACCTAGATTATGCAGCTCAATTCTGGTCTCCATATTACAGAATGGACATAAATTCGTTAGAAAACATTCAGCGTAGGATGACTAAATTAATACATAGCATTAGAAATCTTCCTTATGAAGAAAGATTGAAGACTCTTAAGTTACATTCACTTGTTAGACGAAGAATGAGGGGAGACCTGATCGAAGTGTATAAGTGGAAGATAGGTATTAATAAAGGGGATATTAACAAGGTCTTGAGGATATCTCTCCAAGAGAGAACCCGCAGTAATGGATTTAAATTAGATAAGTTTAGATTTAGAAAGGACATAAGAAAGTATTGTTTGGAAATAAGGTGGTTGATGAGTGGAACAGTCTACCTAGTTGGGTTATTGAGGCTAGGACTTTGGGTAGTTTCAAATTTAGGTTGGATAAGTACATGAGTGGGAGGGGTTGGATTTGAGTGGGACTTGCACATCGAGCTTGTTTTCTTGGGTGGCATTGAAAATTGGGTTGGTCAAATGTTTGTTAGTGGGATGAATTGTAAAGGACCTGCCTAGTATGGGCCAACAGGCCTCCTGCAGTTTTCCCTCCTTTCTTATGTTCTTATGTTCTTATTTACATAAACGACATAGATGAGGGAATAAATAGCGACATAAGCAAATTTGCTAATGACACCAAAAATAGGCCGTCCAATTCATTCTAATGAGGACACTAGAGCACTCCAGGATGTGGAAAAAGACACTTATGTACAGTTCAGGACATTTTTTAAAAGGGAAAAACGTTTTCCCCACGAGTGGCTTCTTCAGTCCTAATACAGAGAAAACTAAGAAAACCCCACATATATATAGTGGTGGGGGGTCAGGTGAGGTGAAGCGTGGGTAGAAGTGGTAATAGTAGTAGTAGTAGTAATGGAACTAAGGAGGTGAGGCAAAGAGGGGACCTACTGGCATCAAGTAACACCAGTTCCCAGGATGGGTAATATCCTCTTGCTTAGTAATTTTGAAATACTGTAACTACCGGATTTTTGCTTTATAGTGTTACGGGACAGAAATTAGTGCAGCTTCAATGCATTTTCTCCGTCTTAAGTCGTCTTCTTTAATAACTAGTTTAGCTTCATTGAATTTCATGAGGTGTCCAACATCGTCTCTATGTTGAACACATGCGTTTTTGCGGTCATCATTTCTGCAAGCATTTTTGTGTTCTGCTATTCTAATGTCCAGAGTTCTGGCTGTTTCCCCTACATATACTTTGTCACACCCCCCACATGGTATAGTGTAGATTCCTGCACTTGTGCCAGAATCATGCTTGGGTTTTTGTATCAGGTTCCTAATAGTAGTTGAAGAGCTGGTAGATATTTTAGCCAGTTTTCTGTCAAACATTTTTGAAACATTAGTGGCAACGTTGCTGACGGTAAAACGATGTAACTTGGAGGTTTTTTCTTCAATTTGATAGGTGTTGGTCTTGCTGAGGATACGTGTTGCACGTTTCCTGCAGTCACGTATGAAGTGTAGGGGAAAGTGTAGTGAACTAAAAGATTTGGTGATGTATGTACATTCTTCTTCGAGGAACTGCGGACTGGAAATTCTGTAGGCTCTCAGAAAGAAGCCAATAACTACCCCTCTTTTAGTTCTTGTGTCATGGTGAGAGAAGAAATGTAGAAGATCATTCTTGTAGGTAGGCTTCCGGTAGACTTTAAAGAAAAGTTTGTTTTCCCCCTGTGCGTAAGAGAACGTCGAGAAAAGGTAACTGGTTGTCCTTCTCCTCCTCTAGAGTAAATTTAATAGTAGGTTCCAGATTGTTGATGGTGTTGAGGATGCCCTGTACGTCAAGATTTTTGGTACAATGACCAAAATATCATCTACGTACCGCATCCAAGTAACTGAACGAGGATGTTATTGAGGATCCTTCTTGATTCCAGGTCCTCCATATATAAATTGGCAAGAACTGCACTAAGGGGGGATCCCATGGCTAGTCCGAAGAGTTGTTTGTACTTCTTGTCCTCGACCTAAAACAGTTATAACGAACACAAAGTTCGACAAGGCTCACAAAATCTTGGCGGGGTACAGGTAACTCTGTATCATCTTTAATCACCCTGCGAAGAAGATCAATGGCTTGATCAACTGGGACATTGGTGAATAAGGCAGTCACGTCAAAACTTGCAAGCTTCTTATCACTCATGTCGAGATCCCTGATACGGTTAAGGAGGTCACCCGAATGCTTTAGATGAGCCTGACTGATTGTACCCAGGAGCTTTGACAAATATTTCGCCAAAACTCCTGCTAGACTGTGAGGGGCGCTGCCGATACCAGATGTAATGGGTCTCATAGGCACATTTGGTTTGTGGGTCTTTGGTAAACCATAAAGTCTAGCTGACTTGGGGTTGGTAGGGATGAGGCGCAAGAGCTTTTTACCTTCTTCTGATTTCCTGAGTATACTGCGGGTCTTACTGAGAAAAGAATCTGTTTCTTTCCTCCATGCATGTTCGGGGATGGAAACGTATGTGTTGGCGTCGTTCAATAAATCTTGCATCTACTAACGTAGTCTGTACTGTTGAGGATGACCACTCCTCCTCCTTTGTCCGCTGTGGTGATGAGAATATCATTATTGGAAGCTAAGTGTTTGAGTGCCTGGATGTAGCGACGAGGAATGACTGGTCGACTAGGTTCAGAAACTGCAGCTGCAATAAGTCCTTGTATGAAACCTTTGTTAAACTCAGAGTCACCGAAGAAATGGTTTTTGATCACTGTGTCTAACTCGCATTTAGGCTTCCGTATGCCAGTAGCAAACTTGAGACCTAAGCTGAGTGCTTCGGATTCTGTATCACTGAGAACATAAGAAGAAAGGTTATTGATGATGTCAGCTCTACCAATATCTTTCCATTTGCTGTGTTGACAGAGAGAGGCAAGTTTTCTTGAGAGCCGTAGTTTCTGCTGTAGGTTGGCGGTGGTAACTTTGCTTAGGATGTGTTCGGCGGTGCGTCTGTCAGGAGTGGGAAGGGAAGTGAGAGCTAGGTGAGCACTATGGAAATAATCTTTGGAGCAAGCTGATAGATCTTCCTTGCACTCTCGTAGATAGTGGTAAGTAGCAGGAGAGAAGGGATGTTTAGAATCCGTGAGATGGTGTGGAGTGGATCTAGGTGCGACCATTTCTTCTATGCAGTCTTGCAGAAAAGAGGAACGGTTCTTGAAGCTGTGTGCCTTCAGGAGGAGAGAAAGGTAGTCTCTGTATAAAGAGGGGTAGTTATGGCTTCTTTCTGAGAGCCTACAGAATTTCCAGTCCGCAGTTTCCTCGAAGAAGAATGTACATACATCACCAACTCTTTTAGTTCACTACACTTTCCCCTACACTTCATACGTGACTGCAGGAAACGTGCAACACGTATCCTCAGCAAGACCAACACCTATCAAATTGAAGAAAAGCCTCCAAGTTACATCGTTTTACCGGTCCCGCAACGTTGCCACTAATGTTTCAAAAATGTTTGACAGAAAAACTGGCTAAAATATCTACCAGCTCTTCAACTACTATTAGGAACCTGATACAAAAACCCAAGCATGATTCTGGCACAAGTGCAGGAATCTACACTATACCATGTGGGGGGGTGACAAAGTATATGTAGGGGAAACAGCCAGAACTCTGGACATTAGAATAGCAGAACACAAAAATGCTTGCAGAAATGATGACCGCAAAAACGCATGTGTTCAACATAGAGACGATGTTGGACACCTCATGAAATTCAATGAAGCTAAACTAGTTATTAAAGAAGACGACTTAAGACGGAGAAAATGCATTGAAGCTGCACTAATTTCTGTCAGTAACACTATAAAGCAAAAATCCGGTAGTTACAGTATTTCAAAATTACTAAGCAAGAGGATATTACCCATCCTGGGAACTGGTGTTACTTGATGCCAGCAGGTCCCTCTCTCTTGCCTCACCTCCTTAGTTCCATTACTACTACTACTACTATTACCAGTTTCTACCCACGCTTCACCTCACCTGACTCCCACCACTTTTATATATGTGTGTTTTCTTAGTTTTCTCTGTATTAGGACTGAAGAAGCCACTCGTGGCGAAACGTTTCCTTTAATAAATGTCCTGAACTGTACATAAGTGTCTTTTTCCACATCTTGTCGGTATCACCATACCATTTCCTCACTCCAGGATGATTTGAATAGACTGATGCAATGGTCAGAGAATTGGCAGATGCAGTTTAATATTGACAAATGCAAAGTTCTAAATGTTGGACAGGTAAATAACCATGCCACATATAAACTAAATAATGTAGATCTTAATACTACTGATTGCGAAAAGGATTTAGGAGTTCTGGTTAGCAGTAATCTAAAACGAAGACAAAAAGTGCATTAGTGTTCGCAATAAAGCTAACAGAATTCTTGGCTTCATATCTAGAAGTATAAAATATAGAAGTCCTCAGGTTGTTCTTCAATCAATATATCTTTGGTTAGGCCTCATTTAGACTATGCTGCTCAGTTTTGGTCACCGTATTACAGAATGGATATAAATGCTCTGGAAAACGTACAGAGGAGGATGACGAAGATGAGATCCCATGTATCAGAATCTTTCCTATGAGGATAGACTGAGGGCCCTGAATCTGCACTCCTCAAAAGGCGTAGAATTAGGGGGATATGATCGAGGTGTATAAATGGAAAACAGGAATAAATAAAGGAGATGTAAATAGCGTGCTGAAAATTTCCAGCCTAGACAGGACTCGCAGCAATGGTTTCAAATTGGAAAAATTCAGATTCAGGAAAGATATAAGGAAAGCACTGGTTTGGTAATAGAGTTGTGGATGAGGGAACAAACTCCCGAGTACAGTTATTGAGGCTAAAACGTTGTGTAGTTTTAAAAATAGGTTAGATAAATACATGATGGGTGTGGATGGGTGTGAGTTGGACCTGACTTAGCTTGTGCTGCTGGGTCTGGTGCAGTGCTCTATCTTTGAGTGGAGATGACCAGACTGGGTGGGTCATTGGGCTAATCCGGGGGGTAACATTGGTCTAATATGGGGGGGGACATGGACCTGCTCCGCATGGGTCAGTAGGCCTGCTGCAGTGTTCCTTCTTTCCTATGTTCTTATGTTCTATTTCTTCTACTATTACTTCCACTACCATACCAGTACCACTACTTCCTCTTCTCCCTCTAATATTCCAGTCTTTGACCTGCTTGTCTTTGTATATACTGCTACCTTATACTTGTGTCAGACGTCAGGCGCTCAACACCTGGCACACGGGCTCTGGCCTGAGTGCCAGGAGTGGCTCAAATGGAATTGAAAGATTCTCCGCGCCCTTGCCACAGGGCTACCCCTGCCATAGGCTGTAAAGCGGCACTCCACTTGACACGAAGACAGCTCACCGCGCCCTTGCCATAGGGCTGCCCCCCACATAGGGCTAAAAACGGGTACATCACTTGTACCAACTCTGACACTCCTTCAGGAAATCACTACCCAGGTAAACACGTGGAGAATATCCAGGCCAGGACACGTCCTGGCAAACATACATGAACGTGAACTCTTTTCTGTTAGTGTGACTTTGAAATTGGTGCAAGTCGGACCGAAACATCGTCGTAAGCTTCTCTCTCCTATGTGCGGGTTATTTGTGTACTGTTCCAGTCACTATATTTGCCTTCTTTATTTGTCAAGTATACTTCTTTATTTGTCAAGTTTTACTTCAGAGTAAACACTTGGTCTACACTTCCATATCTTTCTGAAATACTTCTTGTTCCTCAACAATCTCATTTTATATATTGCGTTTTTTTAAAATTTTAAAAT
>NC_069450.1:36842603-36851164 GCF_026875155.1 Cherax quadricarinatus | reverse complement strand
ACATCAAATGGTAGTATTGCACCTCACTAGTATTGCACCTCACTCTGAGCCTTTATATACCCTCTGTGTCCATATACTGCATGTATCGGCTTGACAAAGCTCCTGGAGAGCGAAACGTTGCCACAATAAAATGTCACATTAGTTGCACTTGTGTCCTTTTACTTTACAATTTACAAATGGTTGGTCACATAATTTTAAAACAAAAACTTATAGTTGATAATGGCAGAAAACTAGAGTAGACGATCTGTCCAAACCTTTTAATGTCTATTATATATAATATGAGGATGAACCAATCAGCAAGTGAGAACAAATTCGGAAAATCGGAAAATGCAAATATATTGATCTTTATTGAGTGGGTTACTAACTCACAAGCATTTTTTTTTATTAAGGCCAAATACTGGAAGATAATTGTGAGGTCTGAAGAATTCATAAAAAATGATCGACATTAAATATTATTAATTACAGAAGTCGTCCAAAAGCAGTAGTTACATTTGACGACTTTAAATTATATTTGAAATATTCCACAACATTTATGGCAAGTAATATGTATTTTTAAGGTAATAAATGCAATATTACATCATAGTAAATTCGCGGCGTCTTTCCCCTTCCCCCCCAAAAATAATTAGATTAATTACCTCGAAAAACATTGTGTGTCGAGTAAATTTATTCCAAACTTTTAAAAATTTATTAACTGAAGTTAGTCAAGTACAGAGGAATGAATATTATAGGGCTATAAGAAGGCATTTTACGGTGTACGGTACAAGCAGCTGGTTAAACATAAGAGAAAACCGGAAGATGAACACTGTCAACTACATTGCAGCAATTCCAGAATACTTAAGAGGTAATTAAACTGAGTAATTGTCCAAGCAGAAGAAACTCTTTATCCAGTCGTAAAAGAATTGTAGACTTCTTGGATCCCCGTTATAACCACTACTGATCCTTGCATATATAAACGAGATTCTTATTTATTCCTGTTTATGGCGAAGATAAATAAAAATATTAAAATGCAAGGAATAGTTAAAGCAGTTCCTGGATAATGTGAAAGATCAGTGAGAAAACAACAACTAGAGTTCAGTGTCAGTAAATTCAAGGTTATGAAGAATATTAGTAATAAGATAAACTGAGCAGAGACTCCAGAAATAGCAACGAAATCTCAATAAAGAAGAATTTCATTTGGGTGAGAACAGTTCAAATAATTTCATTAAGTTGCACATCAACCAGATAATCTCAGCACAGTATTTACGTTCAACGAATCTAAGAGTAACATATAGGAATCTTAACATAAAAAAAGGTCTTCATGACCTTGTACACTAAGTATGTAAGATAAAACTTAAAGTTCATCCACCGACGTGTATTATTGTTAATAGAATTACCCACAATATGTTAGGTGAAAGGACGTTTTATTGCAGCAACGTTTCGCTCTGGCTAAATTAAAAGTGGAGATCCTGAGGATGAAAGATGATTGTGTAATAGAGAATTACATGAGAACAAAGTACAAAATACTCTAATTATATCACTCAGACGCATAGATCAGTGGCCACAAGTGGGGAAGGAATACACAATGAAATACGTGAATCCTGAAGATCATGGTTTTGTTTTTTGGGGAAAAATAGCTCCTCTAATATTCAGGAATATTTCTTCAGACCTAGGAGAATAAAAAATGGAAAGCTTGGATGAGGTGTGGAGGAGGTTACACAATACCCTAACAACAAGTTAGGTATCCCTAATGCTCTCATTTCGACTTGAAAACGGACAGAACTAGTCGATTTCCAAATCTATTATCGTTTGCTGTCTCTGAAGCTATGGAAATGTTCTCGTATCGGTTAACATGTGAAGGTGTATTTAGTTATCTATGTATACCTTAAGATAGCTTCTTCATATCTGCGTCAAACCTCGAACACTGGTGTTTATTACGAAGATGGTTGGGTTAGTACTGAACTGTTGAGCTGTCCAGTTTGTCGTTTTTTCAATACGGGGATATTTTTTACTGTTAAAATAATGAAGATTCAGTTGGCTTTAATAAGTTTAATAAGTGCATGTATCTCAGGGACGTTTGGTATTTACTATATGTCTTATCTGATTTAGATGCAAATTATTCAGTTATAACCCGTAGTATTAAACCATTTAGTTTAAAACAGAGGCTCACAAACTAGGTGGAGACAGAAACTCGAGACAACGACTAATAAGAAGAACCCACGATACTAAGATTGACCACGACGACTAAAATGAATGTTATAACAAATAGGATAGACATACAAAACAGTCTTCTGTGGGTATTCTTTTAGTGCAAGGAACACAGGATTAGAAGTGGAAGGGTTTATAGTGGAGGGCAGGAGGAGCGTGTTTGGGGGAAGGGAGCGAGAGATTTTTCGGAGGAAAGAGGAGTTTGTTGGCTAGTGGAAGTTTGTCGGAGACTGAGGAGTTTGTGTGGATGTGGGTCGAGACTGGTGGAGCCATCTAGCATTTCTGTTAGTTGAGGCGGGTTTATAAGTTAGTTGTGTACATGTGAAAGACAGATAAGAGACGAACTGCCATTCACAGAGCTGTTAACAACAAATCAGTTTTTAATATACAACCTGTTCCACTGGACTACTCCACAAACTCTTTATTTCTATCTTTCACTATTATTTATTTTTTAAATTTAATAACTCGATGTTGTGGCTTGTTAGTCCGTCTGATGCATGCTGCTGTTCAACATCAGGAATATGTTTACTTCAGTTTTCCCCCATCTGTTTACCTGGAGTTTACTGGAGAGAGTTTCGGGGGTCAACGCCCGCGGCCCGTCTGTGGACCAGGCATCTGGTGGATAGCGCATGATCAACCAGGCTGATGCTGCTGGCTGCACCAAAACAACGTACGAGCCACAGGCCGGCTGATCAGGAAACTGCCTTTAGGTGCTTGTCCACGTGCCAAGCTTTGAAGGACTGCCAGGGTACCTGTTGGTAATCCCCTTATGTGTGCTGGGAGGGCAGTTGAAACAGGTTTCGGTCCCCTGACACTTATTGTTGGGCTCTTATCGCATTGCTAGTGACACCCCTGCTTTCATTGGGGAGGATGGGTGAATCGTTGCCATGTCTTTGCTTTCGTAGTGAGTGATTTCGTGTGCAAGTTCGGTAATAGTCCCTCTAGGATTTTCCAGGTGTTTAGTGTCATGTATCTCTCCCTCCTGGCGTTCCAGGGAATACAGGTTAGAAACCTCAAGCGCTCCAGTAATTGTGGTTGTTTTATCTCCGTTAAGCGCGCGTGAAAGTTATCTGTACATTTTTAGGTCGGCAATTTCACCTGCATTGCAAAGGTGCTGTTAGAGTGCACGCAATATTCCAGCTAGATAGAACAAGTGACCTGAGTGTGTCTTCATGGGATGGCCTCCTTGTTTTTGGGAAGGTTTCTCATTATCCTTCCTGTCATTTTTTCTCGCAGATAGCGATTGATACAGAAATGTTTTGGTATTGAAGGTGGATCCACGACATAATCCTACCAGTCTTTGACGTTGGTGTTTCGCTTCTCATTTTGTGGCCAGGGAATTTGTTTTGTACTCTGTTGAAGATTTAATTTCCTCATGTTTTACCATATCTGAGTAATTGAAAATTTTCATCGTTGAACTTCATTTGTTTTCTGCAGCACTGATAGATTTGGATGATGTCGCCTGGAGCCTTGCGTGTCTTGCAAATGGAAAGACACTGTCATGCAGATTCGGGTGTCATCTGCCAAGAAGATACGGTGGCTGTGGCTGATATCTTGTCTTTGTGGATATGAGGAAGAGGGAATCAAGATGGGGAGCTAGAGTACTGTGCTTGTGGATCAGAGCTTTTCACGTAGCTGCTCGGACACTTTACTCTGTTGACGGCACTACTATCTGTGTTATTTAGTGAGATATTTGATCCATCGACAACTTTTCCTGTTATTCTTTAGCGCGCATTTTGTGCCGCTATTACGCCCTGGTCAAACTTGTCGAAGGCTTTTGCAAAGTCTGTATATATTACATCTGCATTCTTTTTGTCTTCTAGTGCATTTAGGACCTTGTTCGTAGTGATCAGTAGTTGAGACAGGACACGAGCGATCTTGTTCTAAACCCATGTTTGCCATGGGTTGTGTAATGAATGGGTTGCTAGATGGGTGGTGATCTTGCTCTTAGGACCACTTTCAAATGATTTTTAAGATATGGTATGCTTAGTGTGCTATTTGGTCTGTCGTTCTATGTGTGCTTTACTGCCCTTTGTGGAGTGGGGCTATGTCTGTTGTTTTTAGTAATGAGGGGGACGACCCCCGTGTCATGCTCCCTCTCCATGGATGGAAAGGGAGCTCGTGTATAGGGGCTTCTTGATAGTTCTTGATGGAACAAGAGGTTCCTGAGTTGGCCCTGGGGCAGAGTGCATGAGTGCTTGTCATCTTATCGCCTAGTTCCGAAGTATTTCGGCGTCAGGATAACATCGGATAGGCTTGTGTTATATAAATTTTCGTGGCTCTCTCTATAAAAAATTCATTTTGATCTTCGACTCTCTGCGGGTTAGCGGCTTGCTAATAATCTGTGTCAAATTGGGGACTTGTGTAAGTAGCTCATCTCATTTCCTTGCGTCATCTGTGTAGGAACCCATCTTGTTAAGTAGGGGCCACACAATACTGGACGTTGTTCTCGATTTTGATTTGGCATGAGGAGAAGAAATTACTTTGGGTTTCTTTCGATGTCTCATTTTTGGCTTTTAGGTCTTCCCCGCGAGTCCTGACTCCTAAAGGATTCTTTTTTAGTTAAGTTCGATGCGTGCTATTTCTCTGACAGTGTTATCCCTGCGACTTTTCTGATATGTTGACCTCTTTTAGACGCTCTGTTATCTTTTCCGTTACGCTGTAAAGGAGCGCCTGTCTCTTTCTTATTTTAATCTATCTCCTACTTTTTCTTAGAGGAAATAAGCCTTGTGCATACATCGGCTGCCACGAGTTAATTGTTTAGGCATAAGTTTGGGTCTGTGTTGCTTATGTATATCTTCCCAGCTTTTATCGGCTAGGGAATTGGTTTATTGGTCCCACTTTATGTTTTTGTTATTGAAGTTGTAGTTGGTGAATGCTCTCTCGTGACTGTTCATTTTTGTCGGTTGAGGTCACGCATACATGTTGAACCTCAATTTTGTTGTGATCTGAGGTATATTTTCATTTGATATGGTGCATTTCTTTCAGCACACGCATTGATAGTGAAGATGAGGTCATAGTGTATTCTCCAGTCCTAGTGGCTCTATTATTTGCTGGTTTAAATGAATTTTTGCAGAGATTTTTAAAAGCTCGTTGTGGAGTGTGAGTTTTCTTCAGAGCTGCCTCCTGGTGTTATTACTGCAACATTTTTATTTGCTATATTCCTCACATTTTAGGTGCCTTAGTGAATTCCACCAGGAGCAAGATGTTGGTGCAGGAGATGGAAGATTTTCCAGACAGTGGTCAATTTTTAACAGTTGTTCCTGGAATCTGCTGGGATGTTGCATCCGGAGGTTGTAGACTACCAATGACTAGGTTTTGTCTCGTCCTTTACTGCTAAAACTTCACTCGTATTTGAGGCATATAAGCAGTTTCTGTGCAAACAAGTGACTCTCCAATTACAGGCCAACCCCCCTTTTGCCTGTTCACTCTGTCAAATCTGATAGTTGTAACCGGGGATCCTTATTTTTCGTATTGTCAAGTGCTCCTTTATGTGGGTCTCAGTGAATAAGCCGCGAACATTGCTTTGCTTGCAAGCAGTCCAGGAGAAAGTATTTTGTGTTTATTGCTGGCTTTAGACCCTGTATATTTGCAAAGAAGAATGTTATCGGACTGGGTGGTATTGTTGGTACTGGAGGGGCGGATTTTTTTCCGGCATTAGTATCTGTATCTGTTGGTTTGGAGTGGAGGCATCGACAGTGGTTCCCACTCCAGGAATGGACTGGATTGGTGTACGATTTCTGCCTTTCCTGCCAGTTTTTTTCCCTTCCTGGCACAAAAAAACCTCTACCTCTTGAGTGGCTCGTTGGTACTCCCAGGTTTCCTTTTTTCTACAATGGCTGGATGTTTTGTATCTTTTTGTCCCTTTAGATGGTATGCTGCAATTTAAGTATATAGCACAGTTTTCCTGTACTGAAGAGGTCACATTCAGGGTGAAAAAGCTTACAGGAAGGGATGTTTTGCATTTTCTGTTGTATATGGGCATGACAATTTTCTGGGGTGGTCATAGTTGCATTGTCCCATCTGTTTTTACAGATTTCCCATGCCAGCAGAGATACAAGTTGCATAGTTTGTGCTCTCAGGCTTGTTTCCGTTTGCCTTGGGTTTCTGTGACTGTATTCCCTGTTGGTGCAGTTTCCCTGTCTTATTCCTATACCTCCTTAGCACAACAATGGAGCTCACCAAGTTGTTTTTGGTAATTTATCCTCACTTTTGCTTTGGAGTCCTCTTGTTTGCTATTTCCTGCGGTATTTCTGGCTTTGAAATATTGGTTTTATCTTATCTTTGAACTAAATTGTTTCCCTACTGTATGGCTCCTGTTCCTCTATGAGGTCATTATATTGTATTAATTCCTGCGTATAATTCCGACTACCTGGACAATCTCCAGCTTCACCCATTACTGTCTACATGGTCAGTATCTCCAGCTTCAACATTTCTGTCATCCCAGGACAGCACCTCCAGCTTCACCATTACTGTCTCCCAGGACAGTATCTCCAAGCTTACATTACTGTCTACGGACAGCAACCTCCAGCTTCACCATTACTGTCTCACCAGGACTGCACTATCTGCCCTACATTTACTGACTACAGGACATCACTCAGCCTTACAGTTTGTGACTACAATGGCCAGTTATCAAGGGCAGTACCATTCAGCCCGGACTTTTTATGTTCCATCTGTTGTAAAAGCTTCCAGGTTTTTCTCTTGTAAAGCCAGCTTGATGTTATCTCTTTTAATACCATTGTGATTTTAGGCAACAGATTTTCTCATTTGGTGCATACCAAAAACATTCTATGTTTTAATACTGCTTGGTAGTAGTTCGGGATATCTGCACAAGGAGCGTGACACCAATTTCCATCTAAAAAAATGACAATTTATCAAAGAGGTAGCCCGTTTGTTTGATGACCAAAGACTACACCACAGCTTCATAATATTTGAAGGGTTGATTTACTGCAGTCTACCTAGCAACTCTTGAATTATTAATTAATACCTTAAATGAAGCTATAGTCTCTTTGTATTTCTGTTTCTAACTTTCTTTTTGTATTATTGGAAGCTTACCGTTCATCTTTGTTCGTGAGTAAATGACTACACTTACAAATCCTTAAGGTTCTGGCATCTCCTGTTAATAAAACACAATGTATTAAATTGAATTCTACCTATGTAAAGTGCCTATCCAGCTTATTCTTGATTGTAGTATGATCGTTGCCTACGAAATTAAAAAGGAAAACTTTAGTCAGTTTGATATATTTCTGATAAAACTATAAAAACTATTGTGTTTCATGCTCTGCCTCGATGTTAAAAACTGTTGCTTCCATTTATGTACTTTTTCAGTGCCTTACCCTAAGAAAGTCTTCAGATCGGCTTCAAACTTTCAACACTTGTGTGTAAACGTAGAAGAAAGATGGGTTTATAACTGAAGTGTAGAGGTAGCAATCTGCATTTTCAATTAATGGATACTTATTTTCTGTTTAATAAATATTCAAGTGTCTTCAGACTTTAATATGTGACGTATCTTAGGGACTGCATGGTGCATTATATTTATTGGCTGATTAGATGCAAATTTATCAGTTTACTACCAGTATTAATAAACACATTTAGTTTAGAACAAGAGCTCACGACTAATTAAGAGGTATCCCCGGTACTGAGAGTCCACCCACGCAAATCCCCCCCCATGACCTTCAATACTTATAAGATAGATACACAATCTACTTTGTGTTGTCTTTCACAATACAAGGAAAAGTTGAGAAATGCACCACAATACACTACAATACACCACAATACACTACAATACAAACACAATACAACTACATTACAAATACACTACAAATACACCAAGTACACTACAATACACCACAATACACTACAATACAACTCCAATACACTACAATACCACCAACAATACACCCACTTACACTAGAGGACAGGACAATATATACATCACAAATCGGCTCTCCTCTTTACTCTCAGGCAACTTGTCTCACTAACATTGCCACTGTTACATTTTTTTTCATCCCGGTGATTCACATTACCATGTGCCACCACTATGGACAAATTCTCTGCAAAATACATTGTGTCACTTTATATGAAAAAAAACCTTAAATGGTGCCATAACCATTTTACACAGGATTAATTGAATTTGAGAATAGTTCCATCTTAGACGCTCTCTCTTTCACTTACACAAACTTCAATACTCGTGTTTAAACCTCGGCACGTTATTATTTGTCCCTGAATTTTGTCATCTTTGTAACGTAACACTAAATTTCTCATTGTTGCTGCTTTAGTCTTATGTTTAATTTCACTGTAATTAAAAACATTACCACTGTATAGAAAAAGACTTTTTTATTATGTACAAAATCTCCGTCTTAATTCACAATTCCTGG
>NC_069450.1:36802603-36837603 GCF_026875155.1 Cherax quadricarinatus | reverse complement strand
TACACAAATCGTTTAAATTGTAATTAGATCATCGAATTGATTTTATCCTTTAAATAAATATTTAGAAGCAAACACAAATTAATAAAGCTTGAGATCAAACCATGAAGATTCTTGGATCTTAGCACGAGGAGCAATGAAAGTGAAATGAATAAGATGAAAGCAAGAGAGGAATATGAAGCTGAAGGAACTTAATCATAATATCCAGGCAAAATATTTAAACTTGAAGAAAATTACGGAGTAAAATATATAGACAGAGTAACTGTATTCTAAGAGTAAGTAGTTGACCTGTGTTTTCCGATGCTGTGGCTCTGCAGATCTCGTACCAAGACGGAAGACCTGAAACAATATTTCTTAATACCTCTGTTAGATAAAGGTCTTCTAATACCTGTACTGAGAAAGGTTCCCTAACACAGTTGGCGCTCCTGGATTTATAATATTGAAAAAACATTATTCAGAGCAGGTTGTTAACAAATTGTCAGCATTAACCGTGCTTGACTCTGGTGCTCACCATCCCACCCTGTCCTACACCATCTATCCTAACTCTTCACCATCCCTCACTGCATTAACCGTGCTTGTCTCTGGTGCTCACCATCCCACCCTGTCCTACACCATCTATCCTAACTCTTCACCATCCCTCACTGCTCCTCACCACCTCTCCCTGCTTTATCACGCATCTTACTTATACCTGTGTTTCCCCACTGCTTTTCTCGACCTCTCCCTGCCGGGTTTCCACATCACTTCTCGATTCTCTCCACCTGTTTCACACGGTCCTCTGCATTTCCGATTCCCTTCGTGGTTGTTGGTGAAGGAGAGGAGAACTGGTTGTTGGTGAAGGAGAGGAGAACTGGTTGGTGGTGTAGGAGGGGAGAACTGGTTGGTGGTGTAGGAGGGGAGAACTGGTTGCTGGTGTAGAAGAGGAGAACTGGTTGGTGGTGTAGAAGAGGAGAACTGGTTGGTGGTGTAGGAGGGGAGAACTGGTTGGTAGTGTAGAAGAGGAGAACTGGTTGGTGGTGGAGAAGAGGAGAACTGGTTGGTGGTATAGGAGAGGAGAACTGGTTGGTGGTGTAGGAGAGGATAACTGGTTGGTGGTGTAGAAGAGGAGAACTGGTTGGTGGTGTAGAAGAGGAGAACTGGTTGGTGGTGTAGGAGGGGAGAACTGGCTCGAGGTGTAGGAGAGGAGAACTGGTTGGTGGTGTAGAAGAGGAGAACTGGTAGGTGGTGTAGGAGAGGAGGACTGGTTAGTGGTGTAGGAGAGGAGAACTGGTTGATGGTGTAGGAGGGGAGATCTGGTTGCTGATGTAGGAGGGGAGAACTGGTTGGTGGTGTAGGATGGGAGAACTGGTTGGTGGTGTAGGAGGGGGAGAACTGGTTGGTGGTGTAGGGTGGGAAAACTGGTTGGTAGTGTAGGAGGGAAGAACTGGTTGGTGGTGTAGGAGAGGAGAACTGGTTGGTGGTGTAGGAGGGGAGAACTGGTTGCTGGAATAGGAGAGGAGAACTGGTTGGTGGTGTAGGAGGAGGGAACTGGTTGGTGGTGAAGAAGAGGAGAACTGGTTGGTGGTGTAGGAGAGGAGAACTGGTTAATGATGTAGGAGGGGAGAACTGGTTGGTGGTATAGGAGGGGAGAACTGGTTGGTGGTGTAGGAGGAGAGAACTGGTTGGAGGTGTAGGAGAGGAGAACTGGTTGGTTGTGTAGGAGGGGAGAACTGGTTGGTGAAGTAGGAGTGGAGAACTGGTTGGTGGTGTAAGAGAGGAGAACTGGTTGGTGGTGTAGGAGGGGAGAACTTTTTGGTGGTGTAAGAGAGGAGAACTGGTTGATGGTGTACGAGAGGAGAACTGGTTGCTGATGTAGGAGGGGAGAACTGGTTGCTGATGTAGGAGGGGAGAACTGGTTGGTGGAGTAGGAGGAGAGAACTGGTTGGTGGTGTAGAAGGGGAGAACTGGTTGGTGGTGTAAGAGAGGAGAACTGGTTGATGGTGTACGAGAGGAGAACTGGTTGCTGATGTAGGAGGGGAGAACTGGTTGCTGATGTAGGAGGGGAGAACTCGTTAGTGGTGTAGGAGGGGAGAACTGGTTGGTGGTGTAGAAGGGGAGAACTGGTTGCTGATGTAGGAGAGGAGAACTGGTTGGTGGAGTAGGAGAGGAGAACTGGTTGGTGGTGTAGGAGAGGAGAACTGGTTGATGATGTTGGAGGGGAGAACTGGTTGGTGGAGTAGGAAGGGAGAACTGGTTGGTGGTGTAGGAGGTGAGAACTGGTTGGTGGTGTAGGAGAGGAGAACTGGTTGGTGGTGTAGAAGAGAAGAACTGGTTGGTGGTGCAGGAGAGGAGAACTGGTTGGTGGTGTAGGAGGAGAACTGGTTGATGATGTTGGAGGGGAGAACTGGTTGGTGGTGGAGGAGGAGAACTGGTTGGTGGTGTAGAAGAGAAGAACTGGTTGGTGGTGAAGGAGGTGAGAAATCGTTTGGTGGTGTAGGAGGGGAGAACTGGTTGGTGGTGTAGGAGAGGAGAACTGGTTGGTGGTGTAGGAGGAGAGAACTGGTTGGTATTGTAGGAGGAGAGAACTGATTGGTGGTGTAGGAGGAGAGAACTGATTGGTGGTGTAGGACGGGAGAACTGGTTGGTGGTGTAGGAGGAGAGAACTGGTTGGTGGTGTAGGAGAGGAGAACTGGTTGGTGGTGTAGGAGGGGAGAACTGGTTGGTATTGTAGGAGGAGAGAACTGATTGGTGGTGTAGGACGGGAGAACTGGTTGGTGGTGTAGGAGGTGAGAACTGGTTGGTGGTGTAGGAGGGAGAACTGGTTGGTGGTGTAGGAGGTGAGAACTGGTTGGTGGTGTAGGGGAGGAGAACTGGTTGGTGGTGTAGGAGAGGAGAACTGGTTGGTGGTGTAGAGAGGGGGAACTGGTTGGTGGTGTAGGAGAGGAGAACTGGTTGGTGGTGTAGGGGAGGAGAACTGGTGGTGGTGTAAGAGGGGAGAACTGGTTGGTGGTGTAGAGAGGAGAACTGGTTGTGGTGTAGAGAGGAGAACTGGTTGTGATGTAGGAGAGGAGAACTGGTTGTGGTGTAGGAGGGAGAACTGGTTGGTGGTGTAGGAGGAGAGAACTGGTTGGTGGTGTAGAAGGGGAGAACTGGTTGGTGTGTAAGAGAGGAGAACTGGTTGGTGGTGTAGAGGGGAGAACTGGTTGGTGTGTAGGAGGGAGAACTGGTTGGTGTGTAGGAGGGAGAACTGGTTGGTGGTGTAGGAGGGAGAAAATGGTTGGTGGTGTAGAAGGGGAGAACTGGTTGCTGATGAGGAGAGGAGAACTGGTTGGTGGTAGGAGAGGAGAACTGGTTGGTGGTGTAGAGAGGAACTGTTGTGGTGAGGGAGAACTGGTTGGTGGTGTAGGAGGGAAGAACTGGTTGGTGGTGTAGGAGGGAGAACTGGTTGGTGGTGTAGGAGAGAGAACTGGTTGTGGTGTAGGAAGAGAGAACTGGTTGGTGGTGTAGGAGAGGAGAACTGGTTGGTGGTGTAGGAGAGGAGAACTGGTTGGTGTGTAGGAGGTGGAGAACTGGTTGTGGTGTAGGGAGGAGAACTGGTTGGTTGGTGTAGGAGAGGAGAACTGGTTAGGTGGTGTAGGAGAGGAGAACTGGTTGGTGGTGTAGGAGAGGAGAACTGGTTGGTGGTGTAGGAGAGGAGAACTGGATGGTGGTGTAGGAGAGGTGAGAACTGGTTGGTGGTGTTGGAGAGGAGAACTGGTTGTTGGTGTAGGAGAGGAGAACTGGTTGATGGTGTAGGAGAGGAGAACTGGTTGTTGGTGTAGGAGAGGAGAACTGGTTGGTGGTGTTGGAGAGGAGAACTGGTTGTTGGTGTAGGAGAGGAGAACTGGTTGGTGGTGTAGAGAGGGAGAACTGGTTGGTGGTGTAGGAGGGGAGAACTGGTTGGTGGTGCAGGAGAGGAGAACTGGTTGGTGGTGTTCGAGAGGAGAACTGGTTGGTGGTGCAGGAGAGGAGAACTGGTTGTTGGTGTAGGACAGGAGACCTGGTTGCTGGTGTAAGAGGGGAGACCTGGTTGGTGGTGTGAGAGGGGAGACCTGGTTGCTGGTGGGATCATGACGGGAGGCTCTCCCTGCCTCTCTTAGCACGAGTAATACTATCCTGTGTTTTAATACCTGGTAATGGATGTCAGAGCCCCTGGGGAGGCTGTTGCGGAGGCTGTGGGGAGGCTGTTGTGGAGGCTGCTGTGCAGGCTGCTGGGGAGGCTGCTGGGGAGGCTGCTGGGGAGGCTGATGTGGAGGCTGCTGTGGAGGCTGCTGGGGAGGCTCCTAGGGAGGCTGCTGCAGAGGCTGCTGGGGAGGCTGCTAGGGAGGTTGCTGGGGTGGCTGCAAGGGTGGCTGCTGGGGAGGCTGCTAGGGAGGTTGCTGGGGTGGCTGCAAGGGTGGCTGCTGGGGAGGCTGCTGGGGAGGCTGCTGGGGAGGCTGTGGGGAGGCTGCTGTGGAGGCTGCCGGGAAGGCTCCTGAGGAGGCTGTGGGGAGGCTGCTGTGGAGGCTGCTGTGGAGGCTGCTGGGGAGGCTGCTGGGGAGGCTGCTGGGGAGGCTGCTGGGGAGGTTGCTGGCGAGGCTGCTGGGGAGGCTGCTGGGGCGGCAGCTGTGGAGGCTGCTAGGGAGGCTGCTGGGGAGGCTGCAGGGAGGCTGCTGGAAAGGCTGCTGTGGAGGCTGTTGGGGAGGCTGGTGGGGAGGCTGGTGGGGAAGCTGGTAGGGAGGCTGCGGGCAAGGCTGGTGGGGAGGCTGGTGGGGAGCCTGCGGGGAAAGCTGGTGAGGTTGCTGGTGGGGAGGCTAGTGGGGAGGCTGGAAAAGGAGGCTGGTGGGTAGGCTGCGGGGGAGGTTGCGGGGGAGGCTGCTGGAGAAGTTCATGTGGAGGCTGCTGGGGAGGCTCCTAGGGAGGCTGCTGCGGAGGCTGCTGGGGAGGCTGCTAGGGATGTTGCCGGGGAGGCTGCTGGGGTGGCTGCTGGGGAGGCTGCCGGGGAGGCTGCTGGGGAGGCTGCTAGGGAGGTTGCTGGGGAGGCTGCTGGGGAGGCTGCGAGGGAGGCTGCTGAGGAGGCTGCGGGGCAGGCCGCTGGGGAGGCTGCTGGGGAGGTTGCTGGGGAGGCTGCTGGGGAGGCTGCTGGGGCGGCTGCTGTGGAGGTTGCTGGGGAGGCTGCTGGGGAGGCTGTAAAGGAGACTGCGGGGGAGGCTACTAGGGAGGCTCCTCTGAAGGCTGCTGGGGAGGTTGAGGGGGAGGCTGAGGGAGAGGCTGCGCGGGAGGCTGCTGGGGAGGCTGCTGTGGAGGCTGCTTGGGAGGCTGCTGGGGAGGCTGCTAGGAAGGCTGCAGGGGAGGCTGCTGGGGAGGCGCCTGGGGAGGCTGCTGGGGAGGATGCTGGGGAGGCTGCTGAGGAGGCTGCTGCGGAGGTTGCGGGGGTGGCTGTAGTGAAGGCTGCTGGGCAGACTGCTGGGGTGGCTGCTGGGGAGGCTTCTGGGGAGGCTGCTCTGAAGGCTGGTGGGCAGGCTGGTGGGGAGGCTGTCGGAGAGGCTGCTGGGGAGGCTGGTGAGGAGGCTGGTGGGGAGGCTTATGGGGAGGCTGGTGGGGAGGCTGGTGAGGAGGCTGGTGGGGAGGCTGGTTGGGAGGCTGGAAAGGAGGCTGGTGGGGAGGCTGCGGGGGAGGTTGCGGGGGAGGCTGTTGGGGAGGTTCATGTGGAGGATGCTGGGGAGGCTCCTAGGGAGGCTGCTGGGGAGGCTGCTGGGAGGGGTGCTGGGGAGGTTGCTTTGGAGGCTGCTAGGGTGGCTGCTGGGGAGGGTTCTGGGGAGGCTGCTGGGGAGGCTGCTGGGGAGGTTGCTTGGGAGGCTGCTGGGGAGGCTGCTGGGGAGGCTGCTGGGGAGGCTGCTGGGGAGGCTGCTGGGGAGGCTGCTGAGGAGGTTGCTGGGGAGGCTGCTGGGGAGGCTGCTGGGGGGCTGCTGTGGAGGCTGCTGGGGAGGCTACTGGGGAGGCTGCGGGGAGGATGCTTGGGAGGCTGCTGGGGAGGCTGCTGGGGAGGCTGCTGGGGAGGCAGCTGGAAAGGCTGCTTGGGAGGCTCCTGGGGAGGCTGCTGGGAAGGCTGAGGGGAGGCTGCTGTGGAGGCTGTTGCGGAGGCTGCTGGGGAGGCCGCTGAGGAGGCTGCTGGGGAGACTGCTTGGGAGGTTGCTGGGGAGGCTGCTGGAAAGGCTGCTGGGGAGGCTGCTGGGGAGGCTGTGGGGAGGCTGCTGTGTAGGCTGCTGCGGAGGCTGCTGGGGAGGCTGCTGGGGAGGCAGCTGGGGAGGCTGCTTGGGAGGTTGCTGGGGAGGCTGCTGGGGAGGCTGCTGGGGAGGCTGCTGGGGAGGCTGTAGGGGAGACTGCGGGGGAGACTACTGGGGAGGCTGCTCTGAATGCTGCTGGGGAGGTTGAGAGGGAGGCTGCGGGGAGGCTGCGGGGGAGGCTGCTGGGGAGGCTGCTGTGGAGGCTGCTTGGGAGGCTGCTGTGGAGGTTGCTGGGGAGGATGCAGGCCAGGCTGCTGGGGAGGCTGCTGGGGAGGTTGCGAGGGTGGCTGCAGTGAAGGCTGCTGGGGAAGCTCCTGGGGAGGCTGCTCTGGAGGCTGGTGGGGAGGCTGGTGGGGAGGCTGTTGGAGAGGCTGAAGGGGAGACTGGTGGGGAGGCTGGTGGGGAGGCCGCGGGGGGAGGCTGCTGGGGAGGCTGCGGGGGAGGCTGGTGGGGAGGCTGGTGGGGAGGCTGCGGGGAAGGCTGGAGGGGAGGGTGGTGGGGAGGCTGGTGGGGGAAGCTGGAAAGGAGGCTGGTGTGGAGTCTGCGGGGGAGGTTGCGGGGGAGGATGCTGGGGAGGTTCATGTTCAGGCTGCTCGGGAGGCTCCTAGGGAGGCTGCAGGGGAGGCTGCTGGGGAGGCTGCTGGGGAGGTTGCTGGGGAGGCTGCTAGGGTGGCTGCTGGGGAGGCTGCTGGGGAGGCTGCTGGGGAGGCTGCTGGGGAGGTTGCTAGGGAGGCTGCTGGGGAGGCTGCGGGTGAGGCTGCTGGGGAGGCTGCTTGGGAGGCTGCTGGGGAGGCTGCAGGGGAGGTTGCTGGGGAGGCTGCCGTGGAGGCTGCTGGGGCGGCCGCTGTGGAGGCTGCTAAGGAGGCTGCTGGGGAGGCTGCTGGGGAGGCTGCTGGGGAGGCTGCTGGGGAAGCTGCTGGGGAGGCTGCTGGCGAGGCAGCTGGAAAGGCTGCTGTGGAGGCTGCTGGGGAGGCTGCTGGGGAGGCGGCTGGGGAGGCTGCTGGGGAGGCTGTAGGGGAGACTGCGGGGAAGGCTACTGGGGAGGCTGCTCTGAATGCTGCTGGGGAGGTTGAGGGGGAGGCTGCGGGGGAGGCTGCGGGGGAGGCTGCTGGGGAGGCTGCTGTTGAGGCTGCTTGGGAGGCTGATGGGGAGGCTGCTAGGAAGGCTCCGGGGGAGGCTGCTGGGGAGGATGCTGGGGAGGCTGCTGGCGAGGCTGCTGGGGAGGTTGCGAAGGTGGCTGCAGTGAAGGCTGCTGGGCAGACTGCTGGGGAGGCTGCTGGGGAGGCTTCTGGGGAGGCTGCTTTGGAGGCTGGTGGGAAGGCTAGTGAGGAGGCTGTTGGAGAGGCTGATGGGGAGGCTGGTGAGGAGGCTGGTGGGGAGGCTGGTGGGGAGGCCGGTAAGGAGGCTGGTGGGGAGGCTGCGGGGGAGGTTTCGGGGCAGGCTGCTGGGAAGGTTCATGGAGGCTCCTGGGGAGGTTCCTGGGGAGGTTGCTGGGGAGGCTGCTGGGGAGACTGCTGTGAAGGTTGCTGGGGAGACTGCTAGGGTGGCTGCTGGGGAGGCTGCTTCTGAGGCTGCTGGGGAGCTTGCTGGGGAGGCTGCTGGAGACGACGCGGGGGAGGCTGCTGGTGAGATTGCTCTGTAGGCTGCTGGGGAGGCTGCTAGGGAGGTTGAGGGGGAGGCTGCTGGGGACGCTGCGGGGGAGGCTGTTGCGGAGGTTGCTGGGGAGGCTGCGAGGGAGGCTGCTGGAGAGGCTGCTGGTGAGGCTGCTGGGGAGGCTGCGGAGGAGGCTGCGGGGGAGGCCGTTGGGGAGGCGCCAGGGTAGGCTGCTGTGGAGGATGCTGGGGACGCTGCTCGGGAGGCTGCTGGGGAGATTCCGTGGATGGCTGCTGTGAAGGCTGCTGGGCAGACAGCTGGGGAGGCTGCTGGGGAGGCTGCTGGTGAGGCTGCTCTGGAGGATGTTGTGGAGGCTGTTGGAGAGGCAGATGGGGAGGCTGGAGAGGTGGCCGGTGGGGAGGCTGGTGGGGAGGCTGCGGGGGAGGCTGCGGGGGAGGCTGCTGTGGAGGTTTAAGGGGAGGCTGCTGGGGAGGCTGCTGGGGTGGCTGCTGTGGAGGCTGCTGACCAGGCTGCTGGGGAGGTTTCTGTGGAGGCTGCTAGAGTGGCTGCTGGGGAGGCTGCTGGGGAGGCTGCTAGGGAGGTTCCTGGGGAGGCTGCTGGGGAAGCTGCTGGGGAGGCCGCTGGTGAGATTGCTGGGTAGGCTGCTGGGGAGGCTGCTGGGGAGGTTGCTGGGGAGGCTGCTGGGGATGCTGCGAGGCAGGCAGCTGAACAGGCTGCTGGGGAGGATGCTGGGGAGGCTGCGGGGAAGGCTGCGAGGAAGGCTGCGGGGGAGGCCGCTGGGGAGGCCTTTGGGGAGGTTCTGGGGGTGGGTGCTGTGAAGGCTGCTTTGCAGACTGCTGAGGAGGCTGCTGGGGAGGCTTCTGGGGAGGCTGGTGGGGAGGCGGTTGAAGAGGCCGGTGGGGAGGCTAGTGGGGAGGCTGTTGGAGAGGCTGATGGGGAGGCTGGTCGGGGGGCTGGTGGGAGGCTGCGGGGGAGGCTAGTGGGGAGGCTGCAGAGGAGGCTGGTGGGGAGGCCGGTGTGGAGGCTGCGGGGGGGCTGGTGGTGAGTCTGGTAGAGAGGCTGTTGGGGAGGCCCGTAGGGAGGCTAGTGGGGAGGCTGCGGGGGAGGCTGCAGGGGAAGCTGCTGGGGAGGTTCATGGGGAGGATGCTGGGGAGGCTGCTAGGAAGGCTGCTGGGGAGGCTGCTGGGGAGGCTGCAGGGGAGGTTGCTGGGTAGGCTCCTGTTGAGGCTGTTGGGGAGGCTGCTGGGAAGGCTGCTGGGGAGGTTGCTGGGGAGGCTGCTGGGAAGGCAGCTGGGGAGGCAGCTGGGGAGGATGCTGGGGAGGTTGCAGAAGAGGCTGCTGGGGAGGCTGCTAGTGAGGCTGCAGGAGCTGCTCGGGAGGCTGCTGGGGAGGCTGCTGGGGAGGCTGCTGGGGAGGCTGCTGGGGAGGCTGCTGGGGAGGCTGCTGGGGAGGCTGCTGGGGAGGCTGATGGGGAGGTTGCTGAGGAGGCTGCTGGGGAGGCTGTTGGGGAGGCTTCTGAGGAGGTTGCTGGGAAGGCTTTGGGGAGGCTGCTGGGGAGGCCGCTGGGAAGGTTGCTGGGGAGGCTGCTGGGGAGGCTGTTGGGGAGGTTGCTTGGGAGGTTCCTGGGTAGGCTGCTGGGGAGGCTACTGTTGAGGCTGCTGGGGAGGCTGCTGGGAAGGCTGCTGGGGAGGTTGCTGGGGAGGTTGCTAGGGAGGTTGCTGGGGAGGCTGCTGGGGAGGTTGCTGTGGAGGTTTCTGGGGAGGTTGCTGGGGAGGTTGCTTGGGAGGTTTCTGGGGATATTGCTGGGGAGGCTGCTGGGGAGGATGCTGGCGAGGCTGCCGGGGAGGTTCCTGGGGAGGTTGCTGGGGAGGCTACTGGGTAGGTTGCTCGGGAGGCTGCTAGTGAGGCTGCTGGGGAGGCTGCTGGGCAGGCTGCTGGGGAGGCTGCTGGGGAGGTTGCAGAAGAGGCTGCTGGGGAGGCTGCTAGTGAGGCTGCAGGAGCTGCTCGGGAGGCTGCTGGGGAGGCTGCTGGGGAGGCTGCTGGGGAGGCTGCTGGGGAGGCTGCTGGGGAGGCTGCTGGGGAGGCTGCTGGGGAGGCTGATGGGGAGGGTTTCTGAGGAGGCTGGGTGGGGAGGCTGTTGGGGAGGCTTCTGAGGAGGTTGCTGGGAAGGCTTTGGGGAGGCTGCTGGGGAGGCCGCTGGGAAGGTTGCTGGGGAGGCTGCTGGGGAGGCTGTTGGGGAGGTTGCTTGGGAGGTTCCTGGGTAGGCTGCTGGGGAGGCTACTGTTGAGGCTGCTGGGGAGGCTGCTGGGAAGGCTGCTGGGGAGGTTGCTGGGGGAAATTTGCTAGGGAGGTTGCTGGGGAGGCTGCTGGGGAGGTTGCTGTGGAGGTTTCTGGGAGGTTGCTGGGGAGGTTGCTTGGGAGGTTTTGGGGATATTGCTGGGGAGGCTGCTGGGGAGGATGCTGGCGAGGCTGCCGGGGAGGTTCCTGGGGAGGTTGCTGGGGAGGCTACTGGGTAGGTTGCTCGGGAGGCTGCTAGTGAGGCTGCTGGGGAGGCTGCTGGGCAGGCTGCTGGGGAGGCTGCTGGGGAGGCTGCTGGGGAGGCTGTTGGGGAGGTTGCTGAGGAGGTTCCTGGGGAGGGTGCTGGGAGGTTGCTGGGGAGGCTGCTGGGTAGGCTGTTGGGGAGGTTGCTGAGGAGGTTGCTGCGGAGGCTGCAGGGGAGGTTGCTGGGGATGCTGATGGGGAGATTGCTGTGGAGGTTGCTGGGTAGGTTGCTGGGAAAGCTGCTGTGGAGGTTGCTTGGTAGGCTCCTGGGGAGGCTGCTGGAGAGGCTCCTGGGGAGGTTGCTGAGGAGGCTGCTCGGGAGGCTGCTGGGGAGGTTGCTGGGGAGGTTGCTGGGGAGGTTGCTAGGGAGTTTGCTGGTGAGTTTGCAGTGGAGGCTGCTGTGGAGGTTGCTGGGGAGGTTGCTAGGGAGGTTGCTGGGGAGGCTACTCTTGAGGTTGCTGGGGAATTTGCTGAGGAGGTTACTGGGGAGGTTGCTTTGTAGGTTGCTTGGGAGGTTGCTGGGGAGCTTGCTTGGGAGGCTGCTGTTGAGGTTGCTAGGGAGGTTGCTGGGGAGGCTGCTGGGGAGGTTGCCAGGGAGGTTGCTGGGGAGGTTGCTTGGAGGTTGCTGGGCAGGCTTGAGGGGAGGTTGCTGGGGAGGTTACTGGGAGGTTGCTGGGGAGGTTACTGGGGAGGTTTGCTGGGGAGTTTGCAGGGGAGGTTGCTGGGGAGGTTGCTATGGAGGTTGCTGAGGAGGTTGCCAGGGAGGCTGCTGGGGAGGTTCCTAGGAGGCTGCTGGGGAGGTTGCTGGGAAGGCTTGTGGGGAGGTTGCTGGGGAGGTTACTTGGAGGATGCTGGGGAGGTTGCTGCGGAGGCTGCTCGGGAGGTTGCTGGGGAGGTGCTGGGGAGGTTCTGGGGAGGTTGCTGGGGAGGTTGCTGGGGAGGATGCTGGGGAGGTTGCTGGAGAGGCTGCGAGGGAGGTTGCTGGGGAGGATGCTGGGGAGGTTGCTTGGAAGTTGCTGGGGAGGCTTGTGGGGAGGTTGCTGAGGAGGTTACTGGGAGGTTGCTGGGGAGGTTACTGCGGAGGTTGCTGGGGAGGGTTGCTGTGGAGGTTGCTGAGGAGGTTGCTATGGAGGTTGCTGATTAGGTTGCCGGGGAGGCTGCTGTAGAGGTTGCTGGGGAGGCTGCTGGGGAGGTTGCTTGGGAGGATTGTGTTGATGTTACTGGGAGGATGCAGGGGAAGTTGTTGCGGAGGCTGCTGTGGAGGTTGCTGCGGGGGCTGCTGGGGAGGTTGCTTGGGAGGCTGCTGGGGAGGTTGATGGGAAGGCTGCTGGGGAGGTAGATGGGGTGGCTGCTGATGAGGTTGCTGGGAGGTTGCTGGGGAGGCTCCTGGAGAGGTTGCTGGGGAGGTTGCTGGGGAAGCTGCTGGGGAGGTTGATGGGGAGGCTGCTTGGAGGTTGCTGGGGAGGCTGCTGGGGAGGTTGCCGGGAAGACTGGTGGGGAGGTTGCTGGAGAGGCTGCTGGGGAAGTTGCTGCGTGATTTGCTTGAGAGGCTGCATGGGAGGTTGCTGCGTAGGTTGCTGGGCATTTTGCTGGGGAGGCTGCTGGGGAGGTTGCTGGGGAGGTTGTTGGGGAGATTGCTGGGGAGATTGCTGGGGAGGTTGCAGGGGAGGTTGCAGGGGAGGTTGCTGGGGAGGTTGCTGGGGAAGTTGCTGGAGAGGTTGGTAGGGAGTTTGCTGGGGAGGTTGTAGGGGAGGTTGCAGGGGAGGTTGCTGGGGAGGATGCTGGGGAGGTTGCTGTGGAGGTTGCTGGGGAGGTTGCCGTGGAGGTTGCTTGGGAGGTTGCTGGGGAGGTTGCTGGGGAGGTTGCTGAGGAGGTTGCTGGGGAGATTGCAGGGGAGGTTGCTGGGGAGGTCGCTAGGGAAATTGCTGGAGAGGTTGCAGGGGAGGTTTTCTGGGGAGGTTGCTGGGGAGGTTGCTGGAGAGGTTGCTGGGGGACGCTGCTGTTGAGGTTGCCTGGGAGGTTGCTGGGGAGGCTTTTGGGGAAGTTGCTGGGGAGGGTGCTGGGGAGGTTGCTGGGGAGGTTGCTAAGGAGGTTGCTGGGAGGTTGCTGGGGAGGTTGCTTGGAGGTTGCTGGGGAGGTTGCTGGGGAGGCTGTGAGAAGGTAGCTGTAGAGGTTGCTGGAGAGGCTGCTGGGAAGATTGCTGGGGAGGCTGCAGGGGAGGTTGCTAGGGAGGTTTCTGGGGAGGTTGATGGGGAGGTTGCTGGGGAGGTTGCTGGGGAGGCTGCTGAGGAGGCTGCTGGGGAGGCTTCTGGGGAGGTTGCCTGGGAGGCTTTGGGGAGGCTGCTGGGGAGCTGCTGGGAAGGTTGCTGAGGAGGCTGCTGGGGAGGCTGCTGGGGAGGCTTCTGGGGAGGTTGCTGGGGAGGCTTTAGGGAGGCTGCTGGGGAGGCTGATGGGGACGTTGCTGGGGAGGTTGCTGGGGAGTTTGCTCGGGATTTGCTGGGGAGGCCGCTGTGGATGCTGCTGGGGAGACTGCTGGGGAGGCTGCTAGGGGGCCTGCTGTGGAGGTTGCTGGGGAGGCTGCTGGGGGGTTGCTAGGGAGGCTGCTGGGGAGGCTGCTGGGGAGGTTGGTGGGGAAGCTGCTGGAGAGGTTGCTGGGGAGGATGCTGGGTAGGTTGCTGGGGAGGCCGCTGGGGGGATATCTGGGAAGGCTGCTGGGGAGGTTGCAGTGAAGGCTGTTTGGAAGGATTCTTTGGAGGTTGCTGGGGAGGAGGCTGGGGAGGCTGCTGGGAAGGCTGCTGGGGAGGTTGCTGGGGATGCTGCTGGTTAGGCTGCTGGGGAGTCTGCTGGGGACGCTGCTAAGGAGGCTGCTGGGGAGGCTTCTTGGGAGGTTGCTGGGGAGGCTGCTGGGGAGGCTGCTGGGGCGGCTGCTGTGGAAGCTACTGGGGAGGCTGCTGGGGAGTCTGCGGGGAGGCTGCGGGGGAAACTGCTGGGGATGCTGCTGGGGAGGCTGCTGGGGAGGCTCATGGGGAGGCTGCTCGGGAGGCTGCAGTGGAGGCTGCTGGAAAAGCTGCTGGGGAGGCTGCTTGGGAGGCTGCTGGGGAGGCTACTCTGAAGACTTCTGGGGAGGTTGAGGAAGAGGCTGCGAGGGAGGCCGCGGGGGAGGCTGCTAGGAAGGCTGCGGGGGAGGCCGTTGGGGAGGCGCCTAAGGAGGCTGCTCGTGAGGATGCTGGGGAGGCTGCTGGGGAGGCTGCTGGGGAGGTTGCGGGGGTGGCTGCAGTGACGGCTGCTGGGCAGACTGCTGGGGAGGCTGCTGGGCAGGCTACTGGGGAGGTTGCTGGGGAGGTTTCTAGGGAGGTTGCTGGGGAGGCTGCTGGGGAGGTTGCTGGAGAGGGTTCTGGGGAGGTTGCTGGGGAGGTTGCTTGAGAGGTTGCTGGGGAGATTGCTGGGGAGGCTGCTAGGGAGGCTGCTGGGGAGGCTGCCGGGGAGGTTGCTGGGGAGGTTGCTGGGGAGACTGCTGGGTAGGTTGCTCGGGATGCTGCTAGTGAGGTTGCTGGGGAGGCAGCTAGGGAGGCTGCTGGGGAAGTTGCTGGGAAGGCTGCTGGGAAGGTTGCTGTGGACGTTGCTAGGGAGGTTGCTGGGCAGGCTGCTGTGGAGGCTGCTGCAGAAGCTGCTGGGGAGGCTGTTGGGGAGGTTGCTGTGAAGGTTCTTGGGGAGGGTGATGGGGAGGTTGCTGTGGAGGCTGCTGGGTAGGTTGTTGGGGAGGTTGCTGAGGAGGTTGCTGGGGAGGCTGCTGGGGAGGTTGCTGGGAGGCTGATGGGGAGATTGCTGAGGAGGTTGCTGGGTAGGTTGCTGGGGAGGCTGCTGTGGAGGTTGCTTGGTAGGCTCCTGGGGAGGTTGCTGGAGAGGTTCCTGGGGAGGTTGCTGAGGAGGCTGCTGGGGAGGCTGCTATGGAGGTTGCTGGAGAGGTTGCTGGGGAGGTTGCTAGGGAGTTTGCTGGTGAGTTTGCAGTGGAAGTTGCTGTGGAGGTTGCTGGGGAGGTTGCTGGAGAGGTTGCTGGGGAGGCTACTGTTGAGGTTGCTGAAGAAGTTGCTGGGGAGGTTGCTGGGGAGGTTGCTGGGGAGGTTGCTGGGGAGGTTGCTGGGGAGGCTGCTGGGGAGGCTGCTGTTGAGGTTTTTAGGGAGGTTGCTGGGGAGGCTGCTGGGGAGGTTGGTGGGGAGGTTGGTGGGGAAGTTGCTTGGAGGTTGCTGGGGAGGCTTGAGGGGAGGTTGCTGAGAGGTTGCTGGGAGTTTGTTGGGGAGGTTACTGGTGAGGTTTGCTGGGGAGTTTGCAGGGGAGGTTGCTGGGGTGGTTGCTATGGAGGTTGCTCAGGAGGTTGCTATGGAGGTTGCTGAGGAAGTTGCCGGGGAGGCTGCTGGGGAGGTTGCTGGGAGGCTGCTGGGGAGGTTGCTGGGAAGGCTTGTGGGGAGGTTGCTGGGAGGTTACTGGGAGGATGCAGGGGAGGTTGCAGCGGAGGCTGCTGTGAAGGTTGCTGGGGAGGCTGCTGGGGAGGTTGCTGGGGATGCTTGTGGGGAGGTTGCTGTACAGGTTACTGGGAGGATGCTGGGGAGGTTGCTGCGGAGGCTGCTGGGGAGGTTGCTTGGGAGGTGCTGGAGAGGTTTCTGGGGAGGTTGCTGGGGAGTTTGCTGGGGAGGATGCTGGGGAGGTTGCAAGGGAGGCTGCGAGGGAGGTTGCTGAAAACGATGCTGGGAGGTTGCTTGGAAGTTGCTGGGGAGGCTTGTGGGGAGGTTGCTGAGTAGGTTACTGGGAGGTTGCTTGGGATGTTACTGGGGAGGTTGCTGGGGAGGTGATTGGGGAGGTTGCTGAGGAGGTTGCTATGGAGGTTGCTGAGGAGGTTGCCGGGGAGGCTGCTGGGGAGGTTGCTGGGGAGGCTGCTGGGGAGGTTGCTGGGGAGGCTTGTGGGGAGGTTGCTGGGGAGGTTACTGGGAGGATGCTGGGGAGGTTGCTGGGGAAGCTGCTGGGGAGGTTGCTGGGGAGGCTGCTTGGAGGTTGCTGGGAGGCTGCTGGGGAGGTTGCCGGGAACGCTTGTGGGGAGGTTGCTGGGGAGGCTGCTGGGGAGGTTGCTGCGTGGTTTGCTTGAGAGGCTGCATTGGAGGTTGCTGGGTAGGTTGCTGGGCATTTTGCTGGGGAGGCTGCTGGGGAGGTTACTCGGGAGGTTGTTGGGGAGATTGCTGGGGAGAATGCTGGGGAGGTTGCTAGGGAATTTGCTGGAGAGGTTGCAAGGGAGGTTGCTGGGGAGGTTGCAGGAAAGGTTGCTGGTGAGGTTGCTGGGGAGGTTGCTGGGGAGGTTGCCTGGGAGATTGCTGGAGAGGTTGGTAGGGAGTTTGCTGGGGAGGTTGCAGGGAGGTTGCAGGGGAGGTTGCTGGGAGGTTGCTGGGGAAGTTGCTGAGAGTTTGTAAGGAGTTTGCTGGGGAGGTTGCAGGGGAGGTTGCAGGGAGGTTGCTGGGGAGGTTCCTGAGGAGGTTGCTGGGGAAGTTGCCGGGGAGATTGCTGAGGAGGTTGCCTGGGAGGTTGCTGGGTAGGTTGCTGGGGAGGTTGCTGAGGAGGTTGCTGGGGAGATTGCTGGGGAGGTTGCTGGGGAGGTTGCTAGGGAATTTGCTGGAGGTTACAGGGAGGTTGCTGGGGAGGCTGCTGTTGAGATTGCCTGGGAGGTTGCTGGGAGGCTTTTGGGAGGTTGCTGGGGAGGTTGCTGGGAGGTTGCTGGGAAGGCTGCTGGGGAGGTTGCTGGGGAGGTTGCTGGGGAGGTTGCTGGAGAGGTTGCTGGGGGGGTTGCTGGTGAGGTTGCTGGGGAGGTTGCTGGGAGGTTGCTGGGGAGGTAGCTTGGAGGTTGCTGGGGAGGTTGCTGGGGAGGCAGCTGAGAAGGTAGCTGTAGAGGTTGCTGGAAAGGCTGCAGGGATGATTGCTGGGGAGGCTGCAGGGGAGGTTGCTAGGGAGGTTTCTAGGGAGGTTGCTGGGGAGGGTGCTGGGGAGGGTTTCTGGGGAGGCTGCCGAGGAGGCTGATGGCGAGGCTTTGGGGAGGCTGCTGGGGAGGCTGCCGGGAAGGTTGCTGGGGAGGCTGCTGGGGAGGCTGTTGGGGGGGGCTTCTGGGGAGGGTTTCTGGGAGGCTTTGGGGAGGTTGCTGGGAGGCTGATGGGGGGGGTTTTCTGGGGAGGTTGCTGTTGAGGTTGCTCGGGAGGTTGCTGGGGGGGCTGCTGTGGAGGCTGCTGGGGGGGCTGCTGGGAAGGCTGCTAGGGAGGCTGCTGTGGAGGTTGCTGGGGAGGCTGCTGGGGGGGTTTCTAGGGAGGCTGCTGAGGAGGCTGCTGTGGAGGCTGTTGGAGAGGCAGATGGGGAGGCTGGTGGGGAGGCTGCGGGCGAGGCTGCTGGGAAGGCTGCGGGGGAGGCTGGTGGGGAGCTGCGGGCGAGGCTGCTGGGAAGGCTGCGGGGAGGCTGGTGGGGAGGCTTGTGGTGAGGCGGGAGAGGAGGCCGGTGGGGAGGCTGGTGGGGAGGCTGCGGGGGAGGCTGCGGGGGAGGCTGCTGTGGAGGTTCATGGGGAGGCTGCTGGGGAGGCTGGTGGGGTGGCTGCTGTGGAGGCTGCTGATCAGGCTGCTGGGAGGTTGCTGGAGAGGCTGCTATGGGGGCTGCTGGGGGCTGCTGGGGAGGCTGCTGGGAGGCTGCTGGGGAGGCTGCTGGGGAGGCTGCTGGGGTGGCTGCAGTGGAGGCTGCTGGAAAGGCTGCTGGGGAGGCTGCTTGGGAGGCTGCCGGGAGGCTACTCTGAAGGCTGCTGGGGAGGTTGAGGAAGAGGCTGCGAGGGAGGCTGCGGGGGAGGCTGCTAGGAAGGCTGTGGGGAGGCTATTGGAGAGGCGCCTAGGGAGGCTGCTGGGGAGGATGCTAGGAAGGCTGCGGGGGAGGCTATTCGAGAGGCGCCTAGGGAGGCTGCTGGGGAGGATGCTGGGGAGGCTGCTGGGGAGGCTGCTGGGAGGTTGCGGGGGTGGTTGCAGTGACGGCTGCTGGGCAGACTGCTGGGGAGGCTGCTGCGGAGGCTTCTGTTAAGGCTGCTCTGGAGGCTGGTGGGGAGGCTGGTGGGGAGGCTGTTGGAGAGGCTGATGGGGAGGCTGGTGGGGAGGCTGTTGGGGAGGCTGCTGGGGAGGCTGCGGGGGAGGCTGGTGGGGAGGCTGGTGGGGAGGCTGGAGGGGAGGTTGGAAAGGAGGCTGGTGGGGAGGCTGCGGGGGAGGTTGTGGGGGAGGCTGCTGGGGAGGCTCATGAGGAGGCTGCTGGGGAGGCTCCTAGGGAGGCTGCTGGGGAGGCTGCTGGTGAGGCTTCTGGGGAGGTTGCTAGGGAGGCTGCTAGTATGGCTGCTGTGGAGGCTGCTGGGGAGGCTGCTTGGAAGGTTGCTGGGGAGGTTGATGGGGAGGCTGCTGGGGAGGCTGCTCGGGAGGCTGCTGGGGAGGCTGCTGGGGAGGTTGCTGGGGAGGCTGCTGGGGAGACTGCTGGGGAGGCTGCTGGGGAGGCTGCTGAGTAGGCTGCTGGGGAGGCTGCTGGGGAGACTGGTGGGGAGGCTGCTGGGGAGGCTGCTACTGTGGCTGCTGGGGAGGCTGCTGGGGCGGCTGCTGTGAAGTCTGCTGAAGAGGCAGCTGGAAAGGCTGCTGGGGAGGCTGCTGGGGAGGCTTCTGGGGAGGCTGCTACTGTGGCTGCTGGGGAGGCTGCTGGGGAGGCTGCTGGGGAGGCTGCTGGGAAGGCTGCTGTGGAGGCTGCTGTGGAGGCTGCTGGGGAGGTTGCTGGGGAGGCTGCTGGGGAGGCTGCTGGGGCGGCTGCTGTGGAGGCTGCTGAGGAGGCTGCTGGGGAGGCTGCGGGGAGGCGGCGGGGGAATCTGTTGGAGAGGATGCTGGGAAGGCTGCTGGGGAGGCTGCTGGGGAGACTGCTGGGGAGTCTGCTGAAGAGGCAGCTGGAAAGGCTGCTGGGGAGGCTGCTAGGGATGCTGCTGGGGAGGCTGCTGTGGAGGCTGCTAGGGAGGCTGCTGGGGAGGCTGTAGGGGAGACTGCGGGGAAGGCTACTGGGGAGGCTGCTCTGAAGGCTGCTGTAGAGGGTGAGGGGGAGGCTGCGGGGGAGGCTGCGGGGGAGGCTGCTGGGGAGTCTGCTGTGGAGGCTGCTTGGGAGGCTTCTGGGGAGAACGCTGGGGAGGCTGCTGGGGATGCTGCCGGGGAGGTTGCAAAGGTGGCTGCAGTGAAGGTTGCTGGGCAGACTGCTGGGGAGGCTGCTGGGGAGGCTGCTGGGGAGGCTTCTGGGGAGGCTGGTCTGGAGGCTGGTGGGAAGGCTGGTGGGAAGGCTGTTGGAGAGACTGTTGGGGAGGCTGGTGAGGAGGCTGGTGGGGAGGCTGATGGGGAGGCTCGTAAGGAGGCTGGTGGGGAGGCTGCGGGGGAGGTTCATGTGGAGGCTGCTGGGGAGGCTCCTGGGGAGGCCGCTGGGGAGGCTGTTGGCGAGGCTTCCGGGGAGGTTGCTGGGGAGACTGCTGGGGTGGCTGCTGGGGAGGCTGCTGGGGAGGCTGCTGGGGAGGCTGCTCGGGAGGTTGCTGGGGAGGCTGCTGGAGAGGCTGCGTGGGATGCTGCTGGAGAGGCAGCTTGTGAGGCTGCTGGGGAGGCTACGAAGGAGGCTGCGGGGGAGGCTGCGGAGAAGGCTGCCGGGGAGGCTGCGGGGGAGGCTGCGGGGGATTCAGCTGGGGAGGCGCCTGGGGAGGCTGCTGTTGAAGATGCTGGGGAGGCTGCTGGGGAGGCTGCTGGGGAGGTTCCGGGGGTGGCTGCTGTGAAGGCTGCTGGGCAGACTGCTGGGGAGGCTGTTGTGGAGGCTTCTGGGGAGGCTGCTCTGGAGGCTGATGTGGAGGCTGTTGGAGAGGCAGATGGGGAGGCTGGTGGGGAGGCTGCGGGGGAGGCTGCTGGGAAGGCTGCGGGGAGGCTGGTGGGGAGGCTTGTGGGGAGGCGGGAGAGGAGGCCGGTGGGGAGGCTGGTGGGGAGGCTGCGGGGGAGGCTGCGGGGGAGGCTGCTGTTGAGATTCATGGGGAGGCTGCTGGGGAGGCTGCTGGGGTGGCTGCTGTGGAGGCTGCTGATCAGGCTGCTGGGGAGGTTACTGGAGAGGCTGCTATGGTGGCTGCTGGGGAGGCTGCTGGGGAGGCTGCTGGGGAGGCTGCTGGGGAGGCTGCTGGGGAGGTTGCTGGGGGTGCTGCTGGGGACGCTGCGGGGGAGGCAGCTGAAGAGGCTGCTGGGAGAATGCTGGGGAGGCTGCGGGGAAGGCTGCGAGGGAGGCTGCGGGGGAGGCTGCTGGGGAGGTTGTGAGGGTGGCTGCTGTGAAGGCTGCTTTGCAGACTGCAGCGGAGGCTGCCGCGGAGGCTTCTGGGGAGGCTGGTGGGGAGGCTGGTGGGGAGGCTGGTGGGAGACTGGTGGGGAGGCTGTTGGAGAGGCAGATGGGGAGGCTGGTGGGGAGACTGGTGGGGAGGCTGCGGGGAGGCTGCTGGGAAGTTGCTGGGAAGGCTGCTAGGGAGGTTGCTGGGGAGGCTGCTGTGGAGGCTGCTGGGGAGGTTCCGGGGGTGGCTGCTGTGAAGGCTGCTGGGCAGACTGCTGGGGAGGCTGCTCTGGAGGCTTCTGGGGAGGCTGCTCTGGAGGCTGGTGTGGAGGCTGTTGGAGAGGCAGATGGGGAGGCTGGTGGGGAGGCTGCGGGGGAGGCTGCTGGGAAGGCTGCGGAGGAGGCTGGTGGGGAGGCTTGTGGGGAGGCGGGAGAGGAGGCCGGTGGGGAGGCTGGTGGGGAGGCTGCGGGGGAGGCTGCGGGGGAGGCAGCTGTGGAGGTTCATGGGGAGGCTGCTGGGGAGGCTGCTGGGGTGGCTGCTGTGGAGGCTGCTGATCAGGCTGCTGGGGAGGTTGCTGGAGAGGCTGCTATGGTGGCTGCTGGGGAGGCTGCTGGGGAGGATGCTGGGGAGGCTGCTGAGGAGGCTGCTGGGGAGGCTGCTGGGGAGGCTGCTGGGGTGGCGGCAGTGGAGGCTGCTGGAAAGGCTGCTGGGGAGGCCGCTTGGGAGGCTCCCGGGAGGCTACTCTGAAGGCTGCTGGGGAGGTTGAGGAAGAGGATGCGAGGGAAGCTGCGGGGGAGGCTGCTAGGAAGGCTGCGGGGGAGGCTATTGGGGAGGAGCCTAGGGAGGCTGCTGGGGAGGATGCTGGGGAGGCTGCTGGGGAGGCTGCTGGGAGGTTGCGGGGGTGGTTGCAGTGACGGCTGCTGGGCAGACTGCTGGGGAGGCTGCTGCGGAGGCTTCTGGGAAGGCTGCTCTGGAGGCTGGTGGGGAGGCTGGTGGAGAGGCAGATGGGGAGGCTGGTGGGGAGGCTGCGGGGGAGGCTGCTGGGAAGGCTGCGGGGAGGCTGGTGGGGAGGCTTGTGGGGAGGCGGGAGAGGAGGCCGGTGGGGAGGCTGGTGGGGAGGCTGCGAGGGAGGCTGCGGGGGAGGCTGCTGTGGAGATTCATGGGGAGGCTGCTGGGGAGGCTGCTGGGGTGGCTGCTGTGGAGACTGCTGATCAGGCTGCTGGGGAGGTTGCTGGAGAGGCTGCTATGGTGGCTGCTGGGGAGGCTGCTGGGGAGGCTGCTGGGGAGGCTGCTGGGGAGGTTGCTGGGGGTGCTGCTGGGGACGCTGCGGGGGAGGCAGCTGAAGAGGCTGCTGGGGAGGATGCTGGGGAGGCTGCGGGGAAGGCTGCGAGGGAGGCTGCGGGGGAGGCTGCTGGGGAGGTTGTGGGGGTGGCTGCTGTGAAGGCTGCTTTGCAGACTGCAGCGGAGGCTGCCGCGGATGCTTCTGGGGAGGGCTGGTGGGGAGGCTGGTGGGGAGGCTGGTGGGGAGACTGGTGGGGAGGCTGTTGGAGAGGCTGATGGGGAGGCTGGTGGGGAGACTGGTGGGAGGCTGCGGGGGAGGCTGCTGGGGAAGTTGCTGGGAAGGCTGCTAGGGAGGTTGCTGGGGAGGCTGCTGTGGAGGCTGCTGGGGAAGTTGCTGGGAAGGCTGCTGGGGAGGCTGCTAGGGAGGCTGTTGGGGAGGTTGCTGAGGAGGTTGCTGGGGAGGGTGCTGGGTAGGTTGCTGGGAAGGTTGCTGGGTAGGCTGTTGTGGAGGTTGCTGAGGAGGTTTGCTGGGGAGGCTGCTGGGGAGGTTGCTGGGGAGGCTGATGGGGTGATTGCTGTGGAGGTTGCTGAGTAGGTTGCTGGGGAAGCTGGTGAGGAGGTTGCTTGGTAGGCTCCTGGGGAGGTTGCTGGAGAGGCTCCTGGGGAGTTGCTGAGGAGGTTGCTGGAGAAGTTGCTGGGGAGTTGCAGGGGAGGTTGCTGGGGAGGTTGCTAATGAGTTTGCTGGGGAGGCTGCAGTGGAGATTGCTGTGGAGGTTGCTGGGGAGGATGCTGGGGAGGTTGCTGGGGAGGCTACGGTTGAGGCTGCTGGGGAGGTTGCTGGGGAGGTTGCTGGGGAGGTTGCTGGGGAGGTTGCTGGGAGGTTGCTGGGGAGGTTGCTGGGAGGCTGCTGGGGAGGTTGCTGGGAGGCTGCTGGGAAGGCTACTGGGGAGGCTGCTGTTGAGGCTGCTGGGGAGGCTGCAGAAAAGGCTGCTGGGGAGGCTGCAGAAAAGGCTGCTGGGGAGGCTGCTAGTGAGGCTGCTGGTGAGGCTGGTCGGGAGGCAGCTGGGGAGGCTGCTGGGGAGGCTGATGGGGAGGTTCCTGAAGAGGCTGCTGGGGAGGCTGCTGGGGAGGCTTCTGGGGAGGTTGCTGGGAAGGCTTTGGGGAGGCTGCTGGGGAGGCCGCTGGGAAGGTTGCTGGGAAGGCTGCTGGGGAGGCTGCTGGGGAGGTTGCTGGGGAGGTTGCTGGGGAGGCTGCTGGGGAGGCTACTGTTGAGGCTGCTGGGGAGGCTGCTGGGAAGGCTGCTGGGGAGGTTGCTGGGGAGGTTGCTGGGGAGGTTGCTGGGGAGGCTGCTGGGGAGGCTGCTTTGGAGTTTGCTGTGGAGGCTGTTGGGGAGGCTGCTGGGGGAGACTGCTGGGGATGCTGCTGGGGAGATTGCTGGGGAGGTTGCTGTGGAGCCTGCTGTGGAGGCTGCTGGGGAGGCTGCTGTGGAGGTTGCTGTGGAGGTTGCTGGGGAGGTTGCTGGGGAGGTTGCTGGGGAGGCTTCTTGGGTGGTTGCTGGATAGGTTGCTGGGGAGGCTGCTGGGAGGTTGCTGGGGAGGCTGCTGGGAGGTTGCTGTGGAGGTTGCTGGGGAGGCTTCTTGGGTGGTTGCTGGATAGGTTGCTGGGGAGGCTGCTGGGGAGGCTGCTGGGGAGGCTGCTGGGGAGGTTGCTGTGGAGCCTGCTGTGGAGGCTGCTGGGGAGGCTGCTGTGGAGGTTGCTGGGGAGGTTGCTGGGGAGGTTGCTGGGAGGTTGCTGGGGAGGCTTCTTGGGTGGTTGCTGGATAGTTGCTGGGAGGCTGCTGGGGAGGTTGCTGGGAGGTTGCTGGAGGTTGCTGGGGAGGTTGCTGGGGAGGTTGCTGGGAGGTTGCTGGGAAGGTTGCTGGGGGTTGCTGGGGAGGTTGCTGGGAGGTTGCTGGGGAGGTTGCTGGGGAGGTTGCTGGGGAGGTTGCTGGGGAGGTTGCTGGGGAGGTTGCTGGGGAGGTTGCTGGGGAGGTTGCTGGGGAGGTTGCTGGGGAGGTTGCTGGGGAGGTTGCTGGGGAGGTTGCTGGGGAGGTTGCTGGGGAGGTTGCTGGGGAGGTTGCACGCCTCACTCTTATACTTTACTACATTCGTGCTTTTCTTCCCTTGTCATCCTTCCTCCATCATTATCCTGTTCATCTTGTTCTGCCTTTCCCCTTATCCTCTTCGTCTTCTTATTCTTCCCTCTCCTCCTCCTACTCTTCACTCTCCTCCTCTTCATCCTTCTTCTCCTACTCTCCCCTCTCCTCCTCCGTCTCCTATTTTCTTTCTCTTCCTCCACCCTTACCTCTCTTCATCTTTCTTTTCCTCTTCCTTCTCTTCCTCCTGTTTCCTTTCCCCTTCTTCTTTCTTCTCTTTTTCCCTCCTCCTACTTGTCTTCCTCCTCCTTCTCCACTTCGTTTTCTTATTCCCCTTCTTCCACCTCTTTACCTTCCCTCTTCACTCCCGTTGCTCTCTTTATTCTCATCCCTTTCTTCTTCCTCCTCCTTTTCCGCCTTCTCGTCCTCCTCCATTTTCTTCTACTACTCAATTTCACTTCCCCGAAGCAGCTCTTTTTATCTCCCTCTCAGCATCAGTTTTCCTGAGCTGTGTGGTAATACACAGGGATAATGGATATCCGCCGGGTAATGCAGTACTGAGAGGCACAAACATAATACAGCCAGACAGGACACAGACCATGATAGATATACGAAGAAAAGCGGGACCTCGATTGTTATATGGTGCACAATGGATGATGGGTGGAATGTAAAGGGATAAAAAGTATTAAAAAGTGCATTAATTTTTCTGGAATTATATAATAACATTGAATAAAAAGAACAGTCTGCGGACAATGATTTTCTGCTATTTAGAGGTTTTTAATATTTTTTTTTTCAACAAGTCGGCCTTCTCCCACCGAGGCAGGGTGATTCAAAAAGAAAGAAAATCCCCAAAAAGAAAATACTTTCATCATCATTAAACACTTTCACCTCACTCACACATAATCAGTTTTTGCAGAGGTGCTCAGAACACAACAGTTTAGAAGTATATACGTATAAAGATACACAACATATCCCTCCAAACTGCCAATATCCCAAACCCCTCCTTTAAAGTGCAGGCATTGTACTTCCCATTTCCAGGACTCAAGTCCGGCTATATAAAAATAACCGGTTTCCCTGAATCCCTTCTCTAAATATTACCCTACTCACACTCCAACAGATCGTCAGGTCCCTAATACCATTCGTCTCCATTCACTCCTATCGAACACGCTCATGCACGCCCGCTGGAAGTCCAAGCCCCTCGCCCACAAAACCTCCCTAACCCCTTCCTTTGAACCTTTTCGAGGACGACCCCTACCCCTCCTTCCTTCTCCTACAGATTTAAATGCTCTCCATGTCATTCTACTTTGATCCGTTCTCTCTGAATGACCAAACCACCTCAACAACCCTTCTTCATCCCTCTGACTAATACTTTTATTAACTCCACACCTTCTCCTAATTTCCACACTCCTAATTTTCTGCATAATATTTACTCCACACATTGCCCTTAGACAGGACATCTCCACTGCCTCCAACCTCCTCCTCGCTGCTGCATTCACAATCCAAGCTTCACACGCATATAAGAGTTGGTACTGCTATACTTTCATACATTCCCTTCTTTGCCTCCATAGATAACATTTTTTACCTCCACATATACCTCAACGCACCACTCACCTTCTTTCCCTCATCAATTCTATGATTAACCTCATCCTTCATAAATCCATCTGCCGACACGTCAATTCCCAAGTATCTGAAAACATTCACTTTTTCCATACTCCTCCTCCCCAATTTGATATCCAATTTTTCTTTATCTAAATCATTTGATACCCTCATCACCTTACTCTTTTCTATGTTCACTTTCAACTTTCTACCTTTACACACACTCCCAAACTCATCCACTAACCTTTGCAATTTTTCTTTAGAATCTCCCATAAGCACAGTATCATCAGCAAAAAGTAATTGTGTCAACTCCCATTTTGAATTTGATTCCCCATAATTTAATCCCACCCCTCTCCCGAACACCCTAGCATTTACTTCTTTTACAACCCCATCTATAAATATATTAAACAACCATGGTGACATTACACATCCCTGTCTAAGACCTACTTTTACCGGGAAGTATTCTCCCTCTCTTCTACACATCCTAACCTGAACCTCACTATCCTCATAAAAACTCTTTACAGCATTTAGTAACTTATCACCTATTCCATATACTTGCAACATCTGCACACAATGCTGCCCTATCCACTCTATCATATGCCTTTTCTAAATCCATAAATGCAATAAAAACTTCCCTACCTTTATCTAAATTCTGTTCACATATATGTTTCAATGTAAACACTTGATTTACACATCCCCTCACCCACTCTGAAACCTCCTTGCTCATCCGCAATTCTACATTCTGTATAACCTCTAATTCTTTCAATTATAACCCTACCGGACACTTTTCCTGGTATACTCAGTAAACTTATTCCTCTATAATTTTTACAATCTCTTTTGTTCCCTTTCCCTTTATATAAAGGGACTATACATGCTCTCCGCCAATCCCTAGGTACCTTCCCCTCTTTCATACATTTATTAAACAAAAGTACTAACCACTCCAACACTATATACCCCCCTGCTTTTAACATTTCTGTCATGATCCCATCAGTTCCAGCTGCTTTACCCCCTTTCATTCTACGTAATGCCTCACATACCTCCCCCACACTTACATTCTGCTCTTCTTCACTCCTAAAAGATGGTATACCTCCCTGGCCAGTGCATGAAATTACCGCCTCCCTTTCTTCCTCAAAATTTAAAAGTTCCTCAAAATATTTTTGCCATCTACCTAATACCTCCCTCTCCCCATCTACTAACTCCCCTACTCTGTTTTTAACTGACAAATCCATACGTTCCCTAGGCTTTCTTAACTTGTTTAACTCACTCCAAAATTTTTTCTTATTTTCATTAAAATTTCTTTAAAGTGCCTCTCCCACTCTATCATCTGCTCTCCTTTTGCACTCTCTCACCACTCTCTTCACCTTTCTTTTACTCTCCATATACTCTGCTCTTCTTATAACACTTCTGCTTTGTAAAAACCTCTATTAAGCTAACTTTTTCTCTATTATCACACCCTTTGCTTCATCATTCCACCAATCACTCCTCTTTCCTCCTGCCCCCACCCTCCTACAACCACAAACTTCTGCCCCACATTCTAATACTGCATTTTTAAAACTCATCCAACCCTCTTCAACCCCCCCTCCCCCACTACTCATCTTTGCACTAGCCCACCTTTCTGCCAATAGTCGCTTATATCTCACCCGAACTTCCTCCTCCCTTAGTTTATACACTTTCACTTCCCTCATACTTGTTGTTGCCACCTTCCTCTTGTCCCATCTACATGTTATTCTAACTGTAGCTACAATTAAATAATGATCTGATATATCAGTTGCCCCTCTATAAACATGTATATCCAAAATCCCTCCAAAATCCCTCTCTCTCCTCTACACTTCTCTCTTCTCCAGGTGCATAGACGCTTACTATAACCCACTTTTCACATCCAACCTTTATTTTACTCCACATAATCCTTGAATTAATACATTTATAGTCCCTCTTTTCCTGCCACATCTTATCCTTCAACATTATTGCTACTTCTTCTTTAGCTCTAACTCTATTTGAAACCCCTGATCTAATCCCATTTATTCCTCTCCACTGAAACTCTCCCACCCCCTTCAGCTTTGTTTCACTTAAAGCCAGGACATCCAGCTTCTTCTCATTCATAACATCCATAATAATCTCTTTCTTATCATTCGCACAACATCCACGCACATTCAGACTTCCCACTTTGACAATTTTCTTCTTATTCTTATTAGTAATCTTTACAGGAAAAGGGGTTACTAGCCCATTGTTCCCGGCATTTTAGTTGACTTATACAACATGCACGGTTTACGGAGGAAAGATTCTTATTCCACTTCCCCATGGATATAAAAGGAAAAGTAATAAGACCAAGAACTATTAAGATAAAATCAAAGAAAAATCAAATGAGTGCGAATAAATTAACGTGTACATGTACGTGTAGTGTGACCTAAGTGTAAGTAGAAGTAGCAAGACGTACCTGTATCTTGCATATTTATGAGACAGACAAAAGACGCCAGCAATCCTACCATCATGTAAAACAATTACAGGCTTTCGTTTTACACTCACTTGGCAGGACGATAGTACCTCCCTGTGTGGTTGCTGTCTACCAACCTACAACCCTTAATATTTTATCTAAATAAAATATTGTAAAGTATACTTATGCTGGACGGTGACACTCCCTCCTAACGACATGATGGACGGTGACGCTCCCTCCTAACGACATAATGGACGGTGACGCTCCCTCCTAACAACATGATGGACGGTGACGCTCCCTCCTAACAACATGATGGACGGTGACACTCCCTCCTAACGACATGATGGACGGTGACGCTCCCTCCTAACAACATGATAGACGGTGACACCCCCTCCCAACGACATGATGGACGGTGACGCTCCCTCCTAACAACATGATGGACGGTGACACTCCCTCCTAACGACATGATGGACGGTGACACTCCCTCCTAACGACATGATGGACGGTGACGCTCCCTCCTAACAACATGATGGACGGTGACGCTCCCTCCTAACAACATGATGGACGGTGACACTCCCTCCTAACGACATGATGGACGGTGACGCTCCCTCCTAACAACATGATGGACGGTGACACTCCCTCCTAACAACATGATGGACGGCGACACTCCCTCCTAACGACATGTTGGACGGTGACACTCCCTCCTAACGACATGTTGGACGGTGACACTCCTTCCTAACGACATGTTGGACAGTGACACTCCCTCCTAATGACATGATGGACGGTGACACTCCCTCCTAACGACATGATGGACGGTGACACTCCCTCCTAACAACATGATGGACGGCGACACTCCCTCCTAAGGACATGTTGGACGGTGACACTCCCTCCTAACGACATGATGGACGGTGACACTCTCTCCTAACAACATGACTGTCGGTATGACTCCCTCCTAACAACATGATGGACGGTGACACTCCCTCCTAACAACATGATGGACGGTGACACTCCCTCCTAACAGCATGATGGACAGTGTCACTTCCTCCTAACAACATGATGGTCGGTGACACTCCCTCCACACAACGTGATGGACGGTGACACTCCCTCCAAACATCATGTTGGACGGTGACACTTCCTCCAAACAACGTGATGGATGGTGACACGCCCTTTAAAAAACGTGATGGACGGTGACACTCCCTCTAAACAACATGATGGACGGTGACACTCCCTCCAGTGTCAGTCCCTCCAAACAACTTGATGGACAGTGTCAGTCCCTCCAAACAACGTGATGGAGGGTGACACTCCCTCCACACAACGTGATGGACAGTGTCAGTCCCTCCAAACAACATGATGGACGGTGACACTCTCTCCATACAACGTGATGGACGGTGACACTCCCTCCTAACAATATAATGGACGGTGACACTCCCTCCTAACAACATGATGGACGGTGACACTCCCTCCAGTGTCAGTCCCTCCAAACAACGTGATGGACAGTGTCAGTCCCTCCAAACAACGTGATGGACGGTGACACTCCCTCCTTACAACATGATGGACGGTGACACTCCCTGTAAACAACATGATGGACGGTGACACTCCCTGTAAACAACATGATGGACGGTGACACTCCCTGTAAACAACATGATGGACAGTGACACTCCCTCCTAACAACATGATGGACGGTGACACTCCCTCCTAAACAACATGATGGAAGGTGACACTCCCTCCTAACAACATGATGGACGGTGACACTCCCTCCTAACAACATGATGGACGGTGACTCTCCCTCCTAACAACATGATGGACGGTGACACTCCCTCCTAACAACATGATGGACGGTGACACTCCCTCCTAACAACATGATGGAAGGTGACACTCCCTCCTAACAACATGATGGACGGTGACACTCCCTCCTAACAACATGATGGACGGTGACACTCCCTCCTAACAACATGATGGACGGTGACACTCCCTCCTAACAACATGAGTTGACGGTGACACTTCTCCTATAACTGATAGAACGGTGACACTCCTCCTAACAACATGATGGACGTGACATTCCCTGTAAACAACGTGATGGACGGTATATGATGTCTAGAAAGTGTTTTAAATACCAGACCATTTCTAATGCTTCTTGCTCATTTACTGTATAATTCCATATATCCTTGGTAAGGACACAGCTAGCAGACCAACTGTGTTGTACCTACTATTGGTCCTTTGAGCTAAGACGGCACCTATGCTACTGGAATTAGTTAGTATCTGTTATTAAATAGAAAGGCTTCGAAGAATCTAGAAATGTTAAAACAGAGCAGAAGTTGGGTTTTCTTTTATAGTTTGAAATGCTCCTTCTTGATAGAACGTCCTGACGAAAAGGGACATATATCTTAAGCAGCTCAGAGGAGCTGTGATAGAAGAAAACTGGCAATGAAGGATCTGTTAAAACCTGCTGTGACTACAAACAAATTTACGGTATCAGTAGTTTTTGCTTATGGAAAATTTTGAATCATTAACTTTAATTTGTAGTCATATATACCTGAAGGAGAGCACGATTATTATAATCCTAAGGAGAGCACGATTATTATAATCCTGAAGGAGAGCACGATTATTATAATCCGAAGGAGAGCACGATTATTATAATCCTGAAGGAGAGCACGATTATTATAATCCTGAAGGAGAGCACGATTATTATAATCCCGAAGGAGAGCACGATTATTATAATCCTGAAGGAGAGCAGATTATTATAATCCTGAAGGAGAGCACGATTATTATAATCCTGAAGGAGAGCACGATTATTATAATCCTGAAGGAGAGCACGATTATTATAATCCTGAAGGAGAGCACGATTATTATAATCCTGAAGGAGAGCACGATTATTATAATCCTCAAGGAGAGCACGATTATTATAATCTTCAAGGAGAGCACGATTATTATAATCCTGAAGGAGAGCACGATTATTTATAATCCTGAAGGAGAGCACGATTATTATAATCCTGAAGGAGAGCACGATTATTATAATCCTGAAGGAGAGCACGATTATTATAATCCTGAAGGAGAGCACGATTATTATAATCCTGAAGGAGAGCACGATTATTATAATCCTGAAGGAGAGCACGATTATTATAATCCTGAAGGAGAGCACGATTATTATAATCCTGAAGAGAGCACGATTATTATAATCCTGAAGGAGAGCACGATTATTATAATCCTGAAGGAGAGCACGATTATTATAATCCTGAAGGAGAGCACGATTATTATAATCCTGAAGGAGAGCACGATTATTATAATCCTGAAGGAGAGCACGATTATTATAATCCTGAAGGAGAGCACGATTATTATAATCCTGAAGGAGAGCACGATTATTATAATCCTCAAGGAGAGCACGATTATTATAATCCTGAAGGAGAGCACGATTATTATAATCCTGAAGGAGAGCACGATTATTATAATCCTGAAGGAGAGCACGATTATTATAATCCTGAAGGAGAGCACGATTATTATAATCCTGAAGGAGAGCACGATTATTATAATCCTGAAGGAGAGCACGATTATTATAATCTTCAAGGAGAGCACGATTATTATAATCCTCAAGGAGAGCACGATTATTATAATCCTGAAGGAGAGCACGATTATTATAATCATCAAGGAGAGCACGATTATTATAATCTTCAAGGAGAGCACGATTATTATAATCCTGAAGGAGAGCACGATTATTATAATCTTCAAGGAGAGCACGATTATTATAATCCTGAAGGAGAGCACGATTATTATAATCCTGAAGGAGAGCACGATTATTATAATCCTGAAGGAGAGCACGATTATTATAATCCTCAAGGAGAGCACGATTATTATAATCCTGAAGGAGAGCATGATTATTATAATCCTCAAGGAGAGCACGATTATTATAATCCTGAAGGAGAGCACGATTATTATAATCCTGAAGGAGAGCACGATTATTATAATCCTGAAGGAGAGCACGATTATTATAATCCTGAAGGAGAGCACGATTATTATAATCCTCAAGGAGAGCACGATTATTATAATCCTCAAGGAGAGCACGATTATTATAGAGACGAATTCTGCAAGAGGACTGCCCAGCGAGAGGACATCGACGTTTACACTCTGAGCACTAAGAATCAAAGCACCATTTTTTGGGTTATGCTAAGTTGACCAGAGCTGAGAGGAAACTTTGAGTCCCATCCCATTAATAGAGTAAGACGAACATCAAAATGGTACACAATACCGACAGGTTGGTAGGTAAGACACATAGGCAACAGTTAGGCAACTTTATTCCGAAACTTTATTCCGAAGCCTACTGTGTAGGCGAAACGTTTGGGAATAAAGTTGCCTAACTGTTGCCTATGTGTCTTACCTACCAATAGAGTAAGACAGTGACTAGCTTCCTTGTTCCCCCCTCTCCCCCATCATTCCCCCCTCCATCACTTCATCCTACCCCATCCTTCCCTCCACAATACCCCAACCACTACACTAGCCTACCCAAGCACACAATACTTACATTGCTCACGAAATCGTAATGACACGATTGTAAACTAACCATACCACGGGCGGGGTTAGAAACCACGATCAAAGAGTCTCAAAACTCTCTGATCGCGGGTTCTAACTCCTCCCGTGGTATGGTTTGTATACTTACATTGCTGTCCATCTACCTTTCCTGTCTTCTTTTCCGTCAACTTCGCCTCTGAAGACTTGAAACAAGGCAAGGTGACCATCCAGTAGTCCCTGTGGTACATTAAATTCTGGTCGATCATTGCCTTGGGCTCCGACCCCTTCACTCCTCGAGTGCAGGATCTTAGGGGATGACTTTCATAAATCATCTAAAGTAGGTATAGAAATGACACATAGCAAAGTTTTTCTTTTCTTACAGCAAATCATATGTGTCAGCTGTACCTTGCTGGGCATCATGCCGAAAATAACACTAAGAATTCGCGTCACTGACAACCAGAAGTCCAAGAGGGAAATACTTGACTGAATTTGCACTAATACCATTGTTGCACTTGTGGATGTATTCCAAACTCACTCTGGTGCAGTACTTGTACTCTCCTCTGAAGAGGAGCTGCTCCAATTGCTCAAGAATGATGTTCTTGAAAAATTAAATAATCTGAGTATCATCCTCATTCCACCTGACAGCGACCAGGCACAACGTACTGTATGTGTAGCAAGAATCAACAGTTTCATGAGAGACTGCACTGCTGAAGAACTTGTTGAAGAACTTAATGAAGAAAACTCCGAGTTCAAGGATCTTAAGGCATATAAGTTTGCCAAAAGTTCAAGCATCCAGCAGATATTAAAATTAATTCTAGAAACACAGGAAGGAGCCAAAATCAAATGTCAAAATGTATGAAATGCTTTGGAACCAGGTGTATACCAGACCAAATCTGCATAGAAAGGTTTGTCAGTGTTACACAATGTTTTAAGTGTTATGAGATTTGTCACAAGATAAATAAATGCAGCAACCATGAAACGATTTGCAGTATCTTCTCTATTGGACATGTTTTCATGGACTATCCTAACAGAAACAGCCCCAAGTTTGTAAAGCGAAACATCATGCTGTCTCCCAAGCTGCCCTGTCAAGAAATCCACAATCCATCAAATTTTGAATGGTAAGAAACAGGCAAACTCCAAGAAAACCACTCCCCAAGTACCTCTAAAAATGTCCCAGGACTAGTTCCCTAATCAACCTGGATCTGGTGGAGACTCCTACTGCCACCTCTACCAAATATAATGTTTGGAATTCTGCCCCTCCTGCAGCGCCCCACCCTAACCCTAACCATAACATAGACCAAGCCCAGGGACCATCATCAAAGGTAAGACACATAGGCAACAGTTAGGCAACTTTATTCCGAAACGTTTCGCCTACACAGTAGGCTTCTTCAGTCGAATACAGAAAGTAGGCAGGAACAGTAGAGAAGACGATGTAATCAGTCCATCACCCTTAAAGTCGTAGAATTTGAGGTTGTCAGTCCCTCGGCCTGGAGAAGTTCAGTTCCATAGTCAGGAGCTATCTCAGGAACTATCGGCCTGGAGAAGTTCAGTTCCATAGTCAGGAACTATCAGATAGTTCCTGACTATGGAACTGAACTTCTCCAGGCCGAGGGACTGACAACCTCAAATTCTACGACTTTAAGGGTGATGGACTGATTACATCGTCTTCTCTACTGTTCCTGCCTACTTTCTGTATTCGACTGAAGAAGCCTACTGTGTAGGCGAAACGTTTCGGAATAAAGTTGCCTAACTGTTGCCTATGTGTCTTACCTACCAACCTGTCGGTATTGTATACCATTTTGATGTTCACCATCATCAAACCCTATATCTCCCTGGTCCTCAGAGGAAGATGTTATGAGAGGAACACTGATGTTCATGTTTGCCAAGAAAATAGCAGGTAACAATATTATGCTCTGTCTAGTATAGGCTGATGAAGCCACTGTGTGGCGAAACGTTTCTTCAATAAGAATTCCCATATGTTGCATAAGTGTCTCAATTCTTCAATTTGTCGATTTTCAAAACCATTCATCACATCCTCTATTTTAAATGACTTGTTAGTAGCAAATGGAACTCAGTAATGAACCAGCCTCCTCAAGACAGAAAGTATGTGCCCTCCTCAGAAACTACACATAATCGATCCTCATCACACTACCGAGGCCCAACCATAACGAAAGACCCACTTGAAACAACAACTGAGACCAGTGAGTTAACTGCCCCTGAACTTGCATCAGACACTGATGCACAATCTGCCGATGTAGAAGCTGACCCAAAATTACAATTAGTTTCTAATGATACCCCAAGTGGCCTAGTGCATATGCCGATGAGACTGAATGACATACCACAGTTGTCAGATGTTGAGTGTAACGCATCAGTTAACATCACTAGCAACAGTGATTAAGATCAAATATCCGGTACACAGATAACCACTCAGGACTACAATCCTCCATGACTCAAGAAATCGTAATGACACGATTGCAAATAAACCATACCCCCGGCGGGATTAAACCCGTGTCATACGAGCTCAAATCCTCACACCGTCGAATTAGCCACTAGACCAGCTAGCCACATAAAATTCATCCAACTAGGTATATTTCTACACCATAGGAAGGTTAGCACAGGCACCACTGTGACCACAAATGCAAGTTTTTACAGACGAATCTCCAGCTAGCGTGGCCGTGACGAACTCTAGCTCAAGTCCCTTCACTGCCGTCAACATGACTTAAGAAATCGTAATGACACGATTGCAAATAAACCATACCCCCGGCCGGGATTGAACCCGCGGACATAGAGTCTCAAAACTCCAGCCCGTCGCGACGGGCTGGAGTTTTGAGACTCTATGACCGCGGGTTCAATCCCGGCCGGGCGTATGGTTTAAAATCCTCCCCTTGACGAGTCCAGTAGGGAGGGCTTGCACACACCTTGCAGCTATAATCTCAGACACCAACTCTTTCTACGCAGCAAAAACGCGAACTACACGAAATAATGGGGATTACAATTTTACAGTGTGTCGAACTACACAATCACAATCCTGACATCATCCTTCTGAATGAGGCAGCTGCTAGAACAGACCAACATATAAAGATACGTTGTTACTCTACTGTCGAGAAATCGAGAAGGCGCTTTAGTGGAGGGGCCGTCCTAGTGAAACTAGGATATGCATTTCGTAACATCTACATTGCCAAAGACGCACCTCTCATCTGCTCCTGTTCTGGCCACTGCCTGACTGACAAGAATAAAACGTGTTCACTTTCAGGGAAT
>NC_069450.1:36787603-36800103 GCF_026875155.1 Cherax quadricarinatus | reverse complement strand
ATGGAAATTCGAGAAAATGGGAGGCATAGACGAGACGGGAGAAAGAGACTACATAGTAGGTACACTTCAGTCTGGAGAGCACAAGGTGGTCATTGCAGTGATGTATAATCCACCACAGAACGGCAGGAGGCCAAGAGAGGAATATGAAGAGAGCAACAGAGCAATGGTGGACACACTTGCTGAGGTGGCAAGAAGAGCTCACTCCAGCAGAGCAAAGTTGCTGGTTATGGGGGATTTCAACCACAGGGAGATTGACTGGGAAAACCTGGAGCCACATGGGGGTCCCGAAACATGGAGAGCCAAGATGTTGGACGTGGTGCTGGAAAAACTCATGCATCAACATGTTAAGGAGAGTGAGAGTGAGAGGGGAGGATGAACCAGCAAGATTGAACCTTGTGTTCGCCCTGGGCAGTTCAGACATTGAGGACATCACGTATGAGAGTCCCCTAGGAGTTAGCGACTACGTGGTTCTGTGCTTTGAATACATAGTAGAGTTGCAAGTGGTGAGAGTAACAGGAGTTGAATGGGAAAAGCCGGACTATAAAAGAGGGGACTACATAGTGTTGAAGAACTTCCTGCGGGAGGTCCAGTGGGACAGAGAACTGGCAGGAAAGCCAGTAAATGAAATGATGGAATATGTAACAACAAAATGCAAGGAGGCAGTGGAAAGGTTTATTCCCAAGGGCAACAGAAAACAACGGGAAGACCAGAACGAGCCCCTGGTTTACCCGACGGTGTAAGGAGGCAAAAACAAAGTGCAATAGAGAATGCAAAAAGTACAGAAGACAGAGAACACACGAAAATAGGGAGATCAGTCGCAGAGCCAGGAATGAGTAGGCACAGGTAAGGAGGGAGGCCCAGCGACAGTATGAAAATGACATAGCATCGAGAATCAAGACTGACCCGATACTGTTGTATAGCCACATCAGGAGGAAGACAACAGTCAAAGACCAGGTGATTAGATTAAGGACAGAAGGTGGAGAATTCACAAGGAATGTTCAGGAGGTATGTGAGGAGCTGAACAGGAGACTTAAGGAAGTTTTTACAGTAGAGACAGGAAGGGCTGTGGGAAGACAGCACAGAAGGGAACATCAAGAGGGAATATACCAACAAGTGTTGGATGACATACGAACAACTGAGGAGGAGGTGAAGAAGCTCTTAAGTGACCTTGACACCTCAAAGGCGATGGGACCGGACAACATCTCCCCATGGGTCCTTAGAGAAGGAGCAGAGATGCTGTGCGTGCCTCTAACCACAATCTTCAACACATCCCGTGAAACTGGGCAACTACCTGAGAAATGGAAGACAGCTAATGTAGTCCCCATATTTAAGAAAGGAAACAGAAACGAGGCACTAAACTAAAGACCTGTGTCTCTGACATGTATTGTGTGCAAAGTCATGGAGAAGATTATCAGGAGGAGAAATGGTCGAACACCTGGAAAGGAACAAGATTATAAATGAAAACCAGCATGGGTTCATGGAAGGCAAATCCTGTAATCACAAACCTCCTGGAGTTTTATGACAAGGTAACAGAAGTAAGACACAGAGAGAGGGGTGGGTAGATTGCGTTTTCCTAGACTGCAGGAAGGCCTTTGAACACAGTTCCGCAAAAGAGATTAGTGCAGAAGGTGGAGGATCAGCGCATGTAAAAGGGAGGGCACTGCAATGGACAAGGGAGTACCTGACAGGGAGGCAGCAACGAGTCATGGTACGTGAAGAGGTATCACAGTGGGCGCCTGTTACGAGCGGGTCCCACAGGGGTCAGTTCTAGGACCAATGCTATTTTTGATATATGTGAACGACATGAAAGGAAGGAATAGGACACTGAAGGTCCCTTGTTTGCAGATGGACGTGAAGTTGATGAGAAAAGAATTAAATTCGGACGGAGGAAGAGGCAGACAGCAAAGAGACCTGGAATTCATTCTGGACATGTGGTTCCATAACTGGCTTCTCGAATTCAATCCCGCCAAATGCAAAGTCAAGAAGATTGGGGATGGGAAAAGTAAGGAACCGCAAGACAGAGTAATAGGCTAGGTGACAAAGACTACAGACCTCACTCAGGAGAAACACCTTGGGTGACCATAACACCGAGCACATCACCGAGGCACACATCAACCAAATAACCGCTGCAGCATATGGCGCCTGCAAACCTGAAGAATAGCGTTTCGCGAATACTTAATAAAGGAATCGTTCAAGACACTGTACACTGTGTATCTTAGGCCCATACTGGAGTATGCAGCACCAGGTCTGGGACCACCACCTGTCAAGCAAGTCAAGAATGTTGAGAAAGTACAAAAGGTTTGCAGCAAGGCAGTCCAGAGCTAAGGGAAAGTCGTACGAGGAAGGGTTAAGGAAATAGGACTGACGACGACGGAGGAGAGAAAGGTCAGGGGAGACATGATAACGACATACAAGATACTGCGGGGAATAGACAAGTGGACAGAGATAGGAATGTTCCCGTGAGGGGACACAGGGACAAAGGGGTCAAATTGAAGCTGAAGACTCAGACGAGTCAACAGGGACGATGGAAGTAGTTTCTTCAGTCACGATTTGTCACAAGTGGAATAGAAGGGGTAGGGCCCTAGCAATGAAGTTAGTGGAGTGCAGGAACCATCATAGTTTTATGAAGAGGTAGACAAAGCTCAGGAAGCAGAAAGAGATAGGACCCAGTAGCGATCATGAAGAGGCGGCCAGGCGCTGAGTCTCGACCCCTGCAACCACAATTAGGTGATTAACAATTAGGTGAGTACACCACACCACACACACACACACACACACACCACGCGGTCCGTGGGGTGAGACGGGGTAACAAGGCACGCGAGATCTCTTAGCGTTGAAAAGACGCGTAATAACAGCTAGAAGTACTCAGTGGGTAGTGGAACGTCAGTGAACAATACTACGAGTGATAATTAAAGTTATTAGTTAAAGAAAGTGCGAGGATAGCTGAAATCATAATATTTCAAAGCGCCAAACCGTTGTGGTCTTAGGCGATGGTTGCCCCATTGTAGCGGTTAGGCCTGATGAAGTGACGCACGCTATTTTATTGTGTGGCCATTATACAGTAAGACGTGAAGTGTATATAATGTGAATGTACACAATCATCAGGGAAGAGTGAAGTGAGGAAGCAGGATGTACGAGAAATATATGTTAAATAAACATCACGGGTGAAGGCATCTCCAACATAGGGAGTTAGGCCTACTACTACTTCGTCCATCAGCAGCTGCAACTGTCACCGCAAGTTTATCGCCATAGTTGTGGTTTGCATGTTGAAACGGCCCTGGCTGCTTGCATACTGTTTGATACTGGGTCACTCACTCCTGCAAGCTATTACCAGAATAAAAAGAAATAGCAATAGACATAGAGAATAAAGGGTTGACCGATGTGGGAAGGTAGTGGGCAAGCTTTTAAGGCAACAATGATAAGACCGTGCTAGGGTCAGTCCCAGGAGAGTTGTCAGGTCACAAAAGTTGCGGCCAGTCATGACACCGCACAAGACACACTCACGAAACAACACACACACACACACTCACACACACACACACGACGACATGTGACACAGGCAGTGATACTACCGGAAGTTATTAGCAGTAAGAATACTGTAGGAAGCTAGGAAGTTTCTCTCTCAATTAACAAGGAAATGATAATAACCAGCAACATCAACACGTAAATCCAAAAGGGCAATAAGTAGAGAGAGTAGCATAATTGGGCAAGATAAATGAGACTAAATTTGTGCCTACACGACGGATCTTTCAACCACACCACCCCCCTAACCCTCCTCCCCCCCACACAAGCACACACACACAAGGGTAGACACTCACACACCACACCACACACATACACACACATACACACACATACACAGACATACATACACACATCCGTAACACACACACAACACACACACACGCAAATCCACAAACACACACACACACACACACACACACACACACACACTCACACACCACACACACACACACACACATACCACACACACACACACACACATACCTACACCACACACACACACCACACACAACAACACCACACACACACCACACACACACCACACACCACACACCACACACACACACACACACACACACACACACACACACGCACAACACACACACACACACACACACACACACATACACACACACATACACGACCACACACACACACATACATCACACACACACACATACACACACACCACATACACACACACAAACACACAACACCACACACACACACAACACACACCACACACACACACACACACACACACATACATACATACAACCACAACAACACACACCACCACACACACCACGCAACACACGACACACCCACACACACACCACACACACACACAACACATCACCCACACACACACCACACACACACCACACACACACACACACCAAACACACACGCACACCGCACACTCACGCACACACACACACACACACACACACACACACACACACGCCGCACATCCACACACACACACACACACAACACACACACACACACAACACACACACACTCCACCACTTGACACAAACACTAGACACAAACATCGTACCACCCCTTCCCTAACCACCTCACCTTAGCCCACCTACCTATACCCCTCCCCCAAACCACCTAACCCCTCCCCAAACCGTTCCTAACCCCCGCCCAACAACCTCCCTCCAAATAAACCATCCCTCCTCTCCCACCATAACAATCCATCCCCTCTCTCCCCCAAACCATCTAACTCCCTCCCCCAACTATCTCTAGCCCCCAATAACAATACCTCCCCCTCCCCACAACCATCCATCCCCTCTCCTAACCATCAATTCCCCTCCCCCTAACCAGGATGAGGACAAGGGGTTCCAAGGACGAATCTGAGAGGGAGGAATGGGAGATAGAGCTCAAAAAAAGGGAGGAAGACTGGGGAAGGAGACTAGATGAGCTGGAAAGGAAGATGGAAGAGAGGTTAGCAGCAGAATGCAGAAGGTGGAAGCAACAGGCCACAGAAGCAGAAATCAAGATAGAGAGATTAGAAGAGGAGCTGAGACATCTGAAACAGCACAGAGACAAAGATATTACAGAAGTAGCATCGGCAATGGCTAATTAAACACAGACAACAGGTCTGAAGGAAGCATGGAAACTAAACTATATGCAGAGGTCCTGTCAAACCCACATGGGGCCAAAACAAAGACAGGGAGCACCTAGGACAGAAAGAGAGGTTGGAAGACATCGAAGGAACTAGGACATGTGCAAGGACCTTACCAGATACCTGTGTGGGCCAGGAGCAGGTGAGCAGGAAGGATAAACCAAGAAGCATAGGGGCCATAACGAGGGAAGGGACTGAAGGAAGGAACACTCCACGGGAAGGAACTAAAACACATCAGAGGAATGCAATGGGAGTCACAGTGGGAGGTGGAAAGGGAGAGATCCGTGTTTGTCTATGGGCTAGACGAAGCTAAAGGGGAAAACTTATGATGAAAGAAAGCAGGAGGAGAAAAAGCGATTGAAGACATCATGAAGGTGATAGGCGAGGGGGACATGACCCAGGTGGCAAATTTTCGGAGAATTGGGTGGTTCACAAAGAAAAGGAATCGGCCTCTCAAAGTAATTTTCAAGGCAGAATCAACCCAAACCATGATCCTGCAGGAGAAAGCACGGCTGAGAGGCAAGCAGGAGTTCCGGAGTGTGTACCTCGACCGAGACAGAACACAGGACGAAAGGAAGACAATGAAAGAGAGAGTTCAAAAACGAAAGGAGAAATGGGAGGAAATGAAAAAGGAGAGCAGAATAACCCAGGATCAAATGGAAGGACAAGCGCACCCCCCAGAAACACCTGCAGAAGGACTCCAGCCACGACACCCCCAAGGCAACTGAACAATCCAAACCAACCATCACACACCGATCCCTCTGTTTCCACCCCCCGCACCACAGTTACAGTATTAGAACAGAAGTTGAAGGTTTGGTACACAAATGCAGATGGATTAACGAATAAACATGAGGAATGGCAAGAAAGAATCAATGAGAAGTCCCCAGACATCATAGCAGTTACAGAAACAAAACTCATGGAGACAATAACAGATGCAATCTTCCCACCAGGATACCAGATCATGAGAAAGATAGAAGGGGCAGGGGGGAGGTGGGGTTGCTCTGCTCGTAAAAAACAGATGGAAATTCGAGAAAATGGAAGGAATAGATGAGACGGGAGAAAGAGACTACATAGCAGGTACACTCACATGGGAACGACAAAGTGGTCATTGCATTGAATGTATAATCCACCACATAACTGCAGGAGGCCAAGAGAGGAATATGAAGAGAGAGTCAACAGAGCAATTGGTGGACACACACTTGCTGAGGTGGCAAGAAGAGCCTCACACCAGCATAGCAAAGTTGCTGGTTATGGGGGATTTCAACCAACAGGGAGATAGACTGGGAAAACCAGGAGCCACATGGGTACCCCGAACAAGAGAGCCAGGATGTTGACTTGGTGGCTGTAAAACCTCATCACCAACATTTTCAGGACACAACCAAGAGTGAGATGGGAAGTGATGAACCAGCAAGATGGACCATGTGTTCAACCCTGGGCAGCACAGACATTGAGGACATCAAGTATGAGAGTCCCCTAGGAGCTAAGCGACCACGGTGGTTTTCTGGTCTTTGAATACATATAGACAGCAAGTGGAGAGAAAAACAGGAGTAGAATGGGAAAAGCCTGACTATAAAAGAGGACCTATACATATGGTTGACGACTTCCTGCGGAGGTCCAGTGGGACAGAGAACGGCAGGAACGCCAGTAAATGAAATGATTGGAATATGTAGCAACAAAATGCAAAGGAGGGCAGTGAAAAGTTTCAACCAAGGCAACAGTAACATCGGAAGACCAGAACAAGGCCCCTGTTTCCTCCGACGGTGTAAGGAGGCAATAACAAGTGGCCAATATAGAAGAAAAAGTACTTAAGGCAGGAGAACACACTAAAAATATGGAAGATCAGTCCGCAGATCCAGGAATGAGTAACGCACAGGTAAGAGGGAGGCCCAGCCGAACAGTAAGAAAATGACATAAGCATTCGGATCAAGACAGCCCGAAACTGTTGTATAGATAGCCACATCAGGAGGAAAGACAGTCAGTCAAAGACCAGGTGATCGATTAAGGACAGAAGGGTGGAGAAACTCACAAGAAATGATAGGAGGTATGTGAGGAGCGAACAGGAGATATTAAGGAAGTTTTTTACAGTAGAGACAGAAGGGCTGTGGAAGACCGAATAAAGGAACACAAGAGGGAATATACCAACAAGTGTTTGGATGACATATCGAATAACTGAGGAGGAGGTGAAGAAGCACTAAGTGACCTTGACACCTCAAAGGCGATTGGTACCGGACAACAACTCCCCATGGGTCCTTGAGAAGGAGCAGAGATGCTAGAGTGCTCCTAACCAACCACAATCTTCAACACCAATCCCATGAAACTGGGCAACAACCTTAGAACTGGAAACAGCTAATGTAGTCCCCATATTTAAGAAAGGAAACAGAAAGAGGCCCACTAAACTACATGGACCTGTGTCTCTGACATGTATTGCTGCAAAGACATGGAGAAGATTAACAGAGGAGAGGGTCGAACACCTTGGAAAGGAAACAAGATTATCAATGAAACCAGCAAGGGTTCATGAAGGCAAATCTATGAATCACAAACCTCCTGGATATTTTTATGACACGGTAAACAGAAGTACGACATGAGAGAGAGGGTTGGGTAGATTGCGTTTTTTCCTAACTGCAGGAAGGCCTTTGACACAGTTCCCCCCACAAGAGATTAGTGCTAAATCAGTGAGGATCATGCCACACTAATAAGGAAGGGCACTGCCCTGGGATAAGGAATACCTGACAGGTAGGCCGCAACGATCATGTACGGAAGAGGTACACAGTGGCGCCTGTTCGAGCGGGACCCACAGGGGTCAGTTCTTCTAGGACCATGCTATTTTTGATATATGTGAACGACATGATGGAAGAATAGACCTGAAGTGTCCCTGTTCGCAGATTGACGGTGAAGTTGATTAGAAGACTAAAATCGGACGAGGATGAGGCAGGGACTGCAAAGAGACCTGGAGAGCTTGGACATGTGGGCCAGTTAACTGTCCTTCTCGAATTCAATCCAGCAAATGCAAAGTCATGAAGATAGGGGAGTGGGCAAAGAAGACCGCAGACAGAGTATAGGCTAGGTGGACAAAGACTACAGACCTCACTCAGGGAGAAAGACCTTGGGGTGACCATAACACCGAGCCATCACCGGAGGCACACATCAACCAAATAACCGCTGCAGCATACGGGTGCCTGGCAAACCTGAGATAGCGTTCCGATACCTTAATAAGGAATCGTTCAAGACACTGTACACTGTGTATGTTAGGCCCATACTGGAGTATGCAGCACCAGTCTGGAACCCACACCTGGTCAAGCACGTCAAGAAGTTAGAGAAAGTACAAAGGTTTGCAACAAGGCTAGTCCCAGAGCTCAAGGGAATGTCGTACGAGGAAAGGTTAAGGAACTCGGACTGACGACACTGGAGGACAGAAGGGTCAGGGGAGACATGATAACGACATACAAGATACTGCGGGGAATAGACAAGGTGGACAGAGATAGGATGTTCCAGAGAGGGGACACAGGGACAAGGGGTCACAACTGAAGCTGAAGACTCAGACGAGTCACAGGGACGTTAGGAAGTATTTCTTCAGTCATAGAGTTGTCAGCAAGTGGAATAGCCTAGCAAGTGAAGTAGTGGAGGCAGGAACCATACATAGTTTTAAGAAGAGGTATGACAAAGCTCAGGAAGCAGAGAGAGAGAGGATCCAGTAGCGATCAGTGAAGAGGCGGGGCCAGGCCTGAGTCTCGCCCCCCTGCAACCACAATTAGGTGGGGCACAATTAGGTGATCACACACCAACACACACACCCAACACACACACACACACACACCACACACACCCACACACACAAAACACACACACACACACACATAAAGCCCCCCAGCAACTGGGTGCCCCAACGGCTCCGAAACCCTTTAGTTTTTTTTAAGGGCGCAGAACTGCTACCCAGAAATCATTGGTAGTAAAAACGACTTCAGGGGAACAATCCTACGTTTGATAATTAAATTTATTATTTAAAAAAAAAAAATTTCGGGGGAAGCCTGAAATCATTAATATTTCACAGTGCCCAAACTTTTTTGGGGGTCTACAGGCACTGTTGCCACAAAAAATTAAAACCCATCCCAAGTAGTGTGGAAGGGGTTGTTCAAAAATTCCCCGGGGTTTTGGTCAACAAGTAAAATAGGGGGCCCCCCCCCACCTTACAGTGAGAGTAAAAAAGCTAATAACCCAAAAAGGAAAAAGGAAAAAATAAAATATACAAAAAGGGAAGGGGGAAAGTATAGGCCTGCGGGGCAGTGACACCCACAACAAGTTGGGGTCCCTTTAAATACATAAAAAATAAAAGTTAATAATGGGAAGTGTAAAAACCATCATAATAAAAAGGGTAAAATTTCCAAAATGAGGAAGGGCGGGATGTATGAACATTATGGTTATAAACATCAAAAGGAAAAAGGATCCCAAAATAGTTGGGTAGAAAACCTATGTCCCGACGACTACTCATCAGCATCTGGCAACTGCCCATTTGAAAACCCGCTGCCAGCGTAAGTATTGCTCACCTACTGTGGTTGCATGATGGCTCTGGGTTTGGCTTGCATCACTTTTAAAATACGGTCACCCCAAATTTTCCCGCAAGCTATTACCAAAAAATTTGAGTAGAAATTTGCATAGAAAAAGGAAGTAGTGGTTTTAAAGAGAGTGGGGAAAACAGCAGACAACGAGGGGGAACCCTAAATATTAAATACTGGTATTTTTTTTAGCGTAAAGAAAAACCCAAGGGAAACTAGGAAGTCCCCCTTTTTAATTGGGGCAAAAAGGATAATAACCCCGCAGTAATTGAATACTTTAATCCAGAAAGGGGAATAAAATGGAAAAGAGTAAGCAAACTAGAAAAGCCCGCCCGGACTAAAATTTTAGCTTACACGAAAAGAGAGGGATAATGGGTCCTTTTAACCACAACAAACCCCCCCCCAACCCCCCTAACCATCTCTCCCTCAAAGCACATAAACCCCACACAGGGAGACACTCTTGAAGCTTTAAGGGCCCTAGTACCCAATTTTTTTGCTTTTTAAACTCAAATTTCTGGTAAGTAATTTGCATATTCCCCCTAGACCCCCCCCCCAAAAAACACGAACACACAAAATATATACACATAAACACACACAGACAAAACCGCACTAGGCGAATACACACACCACCACACAAGGGGAACCCACACAACCCCACACACACATACACACACACAAAACCATGCCCACACATTCAAAACAAACCCACACCCATAAAGGGCACCAATTTTCAAGCAGCACTCCCAAATCTCACCTTTTCCCTTCCCCCCCCCTCCCCTTTTTAAAACCAATCACACAAAAAAACACTCCCCTGCTTTTTAAGGGGACTCAACATTTTTTTCCCCCTCCCCCCTCCCCCCTTAATCCCAAACCCTCTCCCCTCCCCCCACATGCACACAAATTTTAAAACAAGCACACATACACAAAACAAAATATCCCTTTTACACAAACACGTACTTTTCCCCCTTTCCCCTAACCACCCCCTCCCCTCCCTCTAGCCACCTCCCCCTCCCCCAAAACATCTAACCCCTCCCCAAACCATCTAACCCCCTCCCTGAACCACCTCTCCCATTCCAATAACCATCCTCCCCCTCCCCCATAACCATCCATCCCCACTCCCCCTAAGCGTCTATTCCCCTCCCCCTAACCATCTCTCCCCCTTCCTTCTGTGGAGCAATGGGGCAACCTAGAACTAGGATGAGAACAAGGGGCCCGAAGGACGAATCTGGGAGGGAGGACTGGGAGGCAGAGCTCACAAAAAGGGAGGAAGACTGGGGAAGGAGGCTAGATGAGCTTGCAAGGAGATGGGGGAGGGGTTAGCAGCAGAATGCAGAAGGTGGAAGCAACATGCCACAGTAGCAGAAACCAAGATACAGAGATTAGAAGAGGAGCTGAGACATCTGAAACAGCCTAGAGACAAAGATATTACAGAAATAGCATCAGCAATGTCTACATCAGACACAGTCAATGGGTTTGAAGGGAGCATGGAAGCTAAACTATATGCAGAGGTACTGTCAAACCCACATGAGGCCAAAACAAAGACAGGGAGCACACTAGGACAGAATGAGAGGTTGGAAGACATTGAAGGAACTAGGACATGCGCAGGGACCTTACCAGACACTTGTGGGGGCCAGGAACAGGTGAGCAGGAAGGACAAACCAATGAGCATAGGGGCCACAGCTAGGGAAGGGACTGAAGGAAGGAACGCTCCATGGGAAGGAAGTAAAACACCTCAGAGGACGCAATGGGAGTCAGAATGGGAGGCGGAAAGGGAGAGATCAGTTTATGTCTATTGGCTAGAAGAAGCTAAAGGGGAAACTTATGAGGAAAGAAAGCAGGAGGAGAAAAAAGTGATTGAAGGTATCATGAAGGTGATAGACAAGGGAGACATGACACAGGTGGCAAAATTTCGGAGAATCGGGTGGGTCACAAAGAAAAGGAATCGGCCTCTGAAAGTAATTTTCAAGGCAGAATCAACCCGAACCATGATCCTGCAGGAGAAAGCACGGCTGAAAGGCAAACAGGAGTTCATGAGTGTGTACCTCGATTAAGACAGAACACAGGAAGAAAGGATGATACTGAAAGAGAGAGTGAAAAAACGAAAGGAGGAATGGGAGGAAATGAAAAAGGAGAGCAGAATAACCCAGGAACAGGTGGAAGGACAAGCACACCCCCAGAAACACCTGCAGAAGGACTCCAGCCACGACACCCCCAAGGCAACTGAACATTCCAAACCAACCATCACACACCGATCCCTCTGTTCCCACCCCCCGCACCACGAACCCTACCCCTACAGCAACCCCCTATGGGAGCTCTTCCTCCACCCCCACTGCAACCCCCCACAGGCCCCCACCAGGGCTTCTGCTCCCCCCAACCCCAGTATTTCCCCCCGGACCACAGTTACAGTATTAGAACAGATTGAAGGTTTGGTACACAAATGAGGATGGATTAACGAATAAACAAAGAGGAATGGCAATAAAGAATCAATGAGAAGTCCCCAGACATCATAGCAGTTACAGAAACAAAACTCACGGAGACAATAACAGATGCAATCTTCCCACCATGATACCAGATCATGAGGAAAGATGAAAGGGGGGAGAGGGGGAGAAGGGGGGGAAGGGGTTGCTCTGCTCGTAAAAAAACGATGGAAAATTCGAGAAAATGGGAGGGATGCGAGACAGGAGAAAGGGGCTAATAGTAGGAAAAACTTTAGTTGGGGAGCACAAGTTGTTCATTTCGGGTGTATAAACACCCCAAAACTGCGGGGGCCAAGAGGAATTGAAAAAGAG
>NC_069450.1:36769077-36787103 GCF_026875155.1 Cherax quadricarinatus | reverse complement strand
TCATGCTTAGCGATTGAATTCAGAGAATCACACAGTGAAAATAAAACAAAGCTCACGCATAGCGCTTTTAAAAATACAACAGAATATCACCATAGCGATTGTATAATACAAAATATCGCTGCACTATGAAATATTAAAAAATATCATACTAACGATTAAAAAAAATTTGGGAATAACTAAACCCCATTACTGAAGTTAAAGTTTTTAAAACTAATTTCGAAAAAAAAAATCGGTGGCCCAATAAAAAATTACGGGGGAAAAAAGTTGAGGAATACAGGAGAAAACATCGAAAAAAAAATTAAAGGAGAAAAAAGAGGAAAAGAGAGAGAGAAAGAAGGAGGGAGAAGAGGAAAAAGGAAAAGGGGGGGAGAGAGGGAAGAGAGAGAGAGAGAGAGATAGGGGGAGGGGGTACTGGGGGGGGAACCCATTGTCCTCAGAAGCGGGTGATTTAGGTTGTGATGGCCCACACGGGCGAGGAAGTACACCTTTTACTTTTTTAAATTTATGAGGATTTTAGCCTTTTATCGTGCATTCATTGGTTGTGGTGTTTGTTGTTGTGTGTGGTGTGTGGTGTGGGGGTGTGTGTGTGGTGTGTGTGTGTGTGGTGTGTTGTGGGTGTGTTGGTGTGTGTGTGTGTGTACTCACCTAATTGTGGTTGCAGGGGCGGGGACTCGCCCCGGGCCCCCGCCTCTTACTGATCGCATGGATCCTCTCTCTCTCTCTCTTTTCCTGAGCTTTGTCTCCCTTTTTCTTAAAAACATGAGGTTTCCCTGCCCCCACTACTTCACTTGCTAGGTATTCCATTCCTACAACTCTAGACTGAAAAATACTTCCTAACTCCCTGGACTCGTTGAGTCTTCAGTTTCCTTTGTGCCCCCTTGCCCCGGGGTTCCCCTTCTGGAACACCTATCTCTGTCCACCTTGTTATTCCCCCAGTATTTGAATGTCGTTATCATGTCCCCCCCTGACCCTTCTTTCCCATGTCGTCAGTCCTTTTTCCCCCTAACCTTTCTTCGTAGAAAAAATTCCCCTTTAGCTTGGGGGAAACCCCTTTTTGCAAACCTTTGTATTTTTCTAAATTCTTGAGTGCTTTACCAGGTGTGGGTTTTAGATGGTGCTGCAACTCAGTTTGGGGCCAACAACACGTGTACAGGCTTGAACGATTCCCTTTTTAAGGGTATCGGAAAGCTATTTTCAGGTTTTCCAGGCGCCCGAATGCAGCCCGGTTATTTTGGGTTTTGTGTGCCTCCGGGGTGGCTCGGGTTATGGTCCCCCAAGGGGCTTTTCCTGGTGAGGTCTTAGTCTTTGCCACCACCCATACTTGTCTGCGGTCTTCTTTGCCCCCCCCCAATTTTTTCATGACTTTGCATTTGGTGGGTTGAATTCGAGAACCATTGTGGACCCCATGTCCACCTGTCCAAGGGCTCTTGCGTCCTGCCCCATCCTCGTCCGTTTAAATTTTTTCATCAACTTACGTCATCTGCGAACAGGGGCACTTCAGAGTCTATTCCTTCCCTTGTCGTTCACATATATCCCAAAAAAAGCACTGGTCCTAGAATGACCCCCGTGGGACCCCCCTCTAACAGGCGCCCACTGTATACCCCTCAGTCCATACTGTTGCGCCTCCCTGTGGGATTCCCCATCCATTTAAATGCCCTCCCTTTACGGCCCTGATCCTCCAGCTTCGCCTAAATTTTTTGGGGGAACTGTGTCAAAGGCCTTTCCCGCAGTCTAGGGAAAAAGAATTACCCACCCCTCTCTCCGTGTTTACTTCTGTTACCTTGTCATAAAACTCCAGGAGGTTTGTGATACAAGATTTTGCCTTCCATGAACCCATGCTGGTTTTCATTTATAATCTTGTTCCTTTCCAGGTGTTCGACCACTCTCCTCCGATAATCTTCTCCATGACTTTGCACACAATACATGTCAGAGACACAGGTCTGTAGTTTAGTGCCTCGTTTCTGTTTCCTTTCTTAAATATGGGGACTAAATTAGCTGTCTTCCATTTCTCAGGTAGTTGCCCAGTTTCAAGGGATGTGTTGAAGATTGTGGTTAGAGGCACACACAGCATCTCTGCTCCTTCTCTAAGGACCCATGGGGAGATGTTGTCGGTCCATCGCCTTTGAGGTGTCAAGGTCACTTAAGAGCTTCTTCACCTCCTCAGTTGTTCGTATGTCATCCAACACTTGTTGGTATATTCCCTCTTGATGTTCCCTTCTGTGCTGTCTTCCCACAGCCCTTCCTGTCTCTACTGTAAAAACTTCCTTAAATCTCCTGTTCAGCTCCTCACATACCTCCTGATCATTTCTTGTGAGTTCTCCACCTTCTGTCCTTAATCTGATCACCTGGTCTTTGACTGTTGTCTTCCTCCTGATGTGGCTATACAACAGTTTCGGGTCAGTCTTGATTCTCGATGCTATGTCATTTTCATACTGTCGCTGGGCCTCCCTCCTTACCTGTGCGTACTCATTCCTGGCTCTGCGACTGATCTCCCTATTTTCGTGTGTTCTCTGCCTTCTGTACTTTTTCCATTCTCTATTGCATTTTGTTTTTGCCTCCTTACACCGTCGGGTAAACCAGGGGCTCGTTCCGGTCTTCCCGTTGTTACTGTTGCCCTTGGGAATAAACCTTTCCACTGCCTCCTTGCATTTTGGGGTTACTTTTTTTCCAAATCATTTCTTTTATTTGGTTTTCCTGCCAGTTTTTTCCTTTCCCACTGGCCCTCCCGCAGGAATTTTCTTCAACACTATTTTAGTCCCCTCTTTTAAAGTCGGGTTTTTCCCTTTCAATCCTGTTATTCTCTCCACTTGCAGCTTACTATGTATTCAAAGCACAAACCACGGGGTCGCTAGCTCCTGGGGGGAACTCTCTTTAACTTGATGCCCTCAATATCTGAGCGCCCAGGGTGAACAAAAAGGGGTCCAATCTTGCGGGGTTCATCCCCCTCTCACTTGGTATTTCCCCTTAACATTTTGGGTCCCATGGGGTTTTCCGCCCCAGGGTTCCCATCCTGGCTCTCCTTTGTTTCGGGACCCCCATGTGGCACCAGGTTTTCCCAGTTTTTCCCCCTGGGGTTTGAAATTCCCCATAACCAGCAATTTTTGAAACTGCGGGAAAGTGAGCTCTTCTTGCCCCCTTTAAACAAGTTTTTCCCCCTTTGGCCTTTGCCCCTTTCTTTTTCCCCTCTCTTGGCCTCCGCGCTCTGTGGTGGATTTAAAATCACGGGAAAAAGACCCTTTGGGGCCCCAGACTGAAGTGTACCTGCTATGTAGTCTCCTTTCTCCCCCGTCTCATCTATTCCTTCCATTTTCTCAAATTTTCCCATCTGTTTTTTACGGGGCGGGAAGAAACCCCCACCTCCCCCCCTCCCCCTTTATTTTTTCCCTTTCATGATCTGGTTCCTGGGGGGGAAAAAATTTGCATTTTTATTGTCTCCATGATTTTGTTTCTGAAAATGTTTTGTTGCGGGGGAAATTTTCCAATTGTTTTCTTTCCTGCCATTCCTCATGTTTAAATTCTTTAAATTTTCCATCTGCTTTTTGTGTCCCAAAACCCTTCCCAATTCTGTTTAATACTGTAACGGGTGGGGGGGTGGAAACAAAAGGGGATGGTTGTTTAAAGGTTTTTTTTTGGATTTTTTCGGGTTCCCCTTTGGGGGTCCCCGTGGCTGGAGTCCTTCTGAAGGTGTTTTTTTTTTTGGGGGGTGGGGCTTGCCCTTTCCCATTATCCTGGATTCTTCTGTGTTGGGGTGTGTGTGTGTGTGTGTGGGGTGTGTGTGTGTGTGTGTGTGTGGGGTGTGTGTGTGGGGGGGGAGGGGTTTTGTGTGTGTGGTGTGTTGTGTGGGGAGTGTGGGTGTGGGTTTTTGTGTGTGTGTGTGTTTGTTGTGTGTGTGTGTGGGGGAGGGGTTGTGTGGTGTGTGTGTGTGTGTGTTTTTGTGTGGTGAAACAGCCGTATTGGCAGAGCAAACACCCAAAGCCGTCTGCTCTGACTATTTTTCATATTTCCGGCTTTTCAGTGCGGCCCTTTTTGGGGCCAAACCCAAAGGTGGTGGGACACACAGTCCACCCTCCCCTTCACTCCCGCCTGGCCCGGGACCTGCGGTACACAAGTTCTCCCCCCCCCCCCCCCCAGGGAAACGGGTTTTTGGGGTTTCATTTTCCTCACATGCCCTTTTGTTTATCCCCTTCCTACCCGTTTAAAAGCCAATTTTAGCCCCAGGGCCGTATCTTTGCTCCCCTCCCTACCTTCATGGGGAAACTAAACCCTGTTCAGAGAAAGGAACAGCAAAAACGGGGTTTGGACGGGCGGGAGAAGGGGCATTTGTGCCTTTTCGGGGTTTGGGGGGATCTCCCCCCCAGTAAACCCATAAAACCCGTCGTCATCCAACCACCTGCTCCCTAAAGATTTTATCTCCCTACTCCCGCGTTTTGGGACGGGACCCGGAGATGATCTTCTTTCCTAGATTTTTCCCACAAAACTGGACTTTGGGCTCACGGCGTCATCTCCAGCCTTACAGTCACGTGTTCCCCTTCATAACCCCTCTACCGGCCCTTCAACACTCCCCAGCCCCTTCTCCTGCCCCTACAGCTCCCTACCCCCTTTCCTCACAACAAAAGTAGAGTTCCTCCAAGAATTCTACCGGGTTTCCCACGTGGGAACCCATTGGGTTTTTTAAGCCCCTAACCGGGAAAAAGTTCAGCGAAAAACGGCAAGCTCGTGACTCATCATAGTGTTATAATACTCAGGCCTACCCCCCCCCCCCCCCCCCCCCCCTTCTCCAGCCAGGGGCATTTTTTTTTTGTGTTGCCCATTTAAAAAAATTTTTTTTTTTTTTTTTTCCCTTTTTCCCCGGGTTGTTTTTTCCCCAAGTTCATCACCATTTCTTTTTTCCCCCCCCAGTGATTTTTTTTACATTTAAAACTTACTCTTTCCCAGTTCAAAGTTTCATTTAAAAGCTTTTTTTTACCCAGTTGGGAGTAGTGCAAAATTTTTTGTTCTCCGGTGTGAAGCCGCAGCAGTAAAGCGCGCCCAACACGTTTGCCAGTTTAAAAAAACCCATACACCACTCGGTTCAGGGCCGGGTATCCACGTCTTTTAAAACTTTTTTAAACCCCTTTCCAGAGTTACTCCGGCTTTTCCTGTTCTTCCCAAGCCCTTTCTAAATTTTTTTTTTCTACGACATTGAAGCCCCATAGCAGAATAAAAAAATGCCGAGGCGGTAGTGTCACTAGAACATCACTAAAAAGTTCCAGCCCCCCCCTGCCTTTCCCTTCGCCCCACCTCCCACCCCAAAGTTAAGTAAAACGTGATTTAAACCTACCCTTTTTCCTAATTTTTTGTGACATTTTTTTAACGGGTTCCTGCCCAAAAACAGTTAGTTACGAACCCCATACTTAAGAAAATTTTCAGGGGTTATCTTCACATTTTCCCATTTACCTACATTTAAATTTTTGGGAATTTTTTTTTGCACTCCTACTTTTTAAAAATTCCCAAAGTTTTTTTTTTTCCTGCTTTTTGCACCTCATTTTATTGTTTAAAAAATTGTTCGTGTTAACCATTTTTTAAAAATTTTAAACCTCTCACACACTTTTCATGTAATTCCTGTTGCTGTTTTTTTTTTTTTTAGTTGCCACCTGCAAGTTAGCCACAGATTGTTGACACCCCTGCACTGTTTTGTTTTTTATTTTTTTTTTTTAATAATGAAATTTCAAGTACTTAAGTTTTTGAAAATTTTCTACCTGAAAGTAATACAACCTTTGCCTAGCCCTTTTAAATTTTTTTTTTCTTTTTCCCCCATTTTTTTTGTTAAAATTTTTCAATGTTTTATCATGAAAATTAAACCCCTATGTGCATTGCTTTTTTTGCAAATTTTAAAAACCCCAAAGTCTTGAGTGTTTTTTTGGGGAAACCCTGCTTATTTACCTTTAAATTTAAAAAATTTCCTTGTAAAGTTAATTTAATTTTGCCCTTTGAGATTGTGAAAAATTTTTTTTTTTTTTTTTCCCCAGGTCCCCCTGCAAACCCCCCAGTTAACTTTTGCATTTTCTTGAATTTAATAATTTGCATTTTTATTAATTTTTTTTTTGTGTGAAAATTAGCAATTCTGGTCAGTTTTTTTTTTTTTTTTGTGTGTTTTTTTGGCCCACTTTTCCCAATACTCTGATATTTTTTTGTCCCAAATTTTTCCCCCTTGGGGCAGGGGAATTTCCCCCCTTTTTTTTTTGCATTTCAATTTGCAACTTTTTGGCCCCCCGCAATTTTTTTAAAAACTGGGGATTGCAGAAAACATTTTAGTGTTTTTGGTAGAACCTGATTTTTTTTAAATTTTTGTGCTTTTTTTTCTACCGTGTTTCGTTCAACCCCTTTTTTCATAAATTTTGTTGCCAAAAACCCTGGTAAAATTTTATTGACAAAACCTTAGCTTCTTTTGGGGGCACTTCCCTGTATTTCATTCACTTGTACATCTCTTATTTTGGTTCAAGGTGTATAAACTTTTTTCCCCTTTTTATTGTTTTTTTGCTAAAATTTTATTTCTACCCACTAACCGTTTACCTAGTACTGTGGTGCTGATTTCCCTTTTTGACTCTTTTTTTAAAATTGAAGCCGGCTTACCATTTTTTGGCTCGCCCTGTTTCCAAATTTTCCCGTGCCCTACTTGCTTTTCCCAACAATCGGGGTCATAAATGGGACACGAAAGGGGCCAAACCCGTTTCCCCCCAGTTTCTGCTGGTGCCAAATGGGCCTCACCCAAAGGGGTGAGACGGGGGCCCAGGGCATCAAAGCCCCGGGACATTTGGTCAACTTGGGGGTCACGCCTCGAACACCAGGGGGCGGCTTTTCCCACACCTGCCCCTTATTTTCGACGGGTGTCCCAAAATATTTTAGAGCCATGGTTTTGCTTCATCGAGGGACTGTTTTTCGGGGCCTTTTTGGGAACCCCCAAAACAAACAACAGTACATTCTTTGGCCGGGGGGGGGCTTTTGGGCAGCAGTGGATCTCACCCGGGTGTAAAGGTGCCTTTGTGCAGCTCAAGCGCGTTTGTAAGATTCATTTTTGGGGTAAATTTAAAGGGAGGAATTTGGGCGTTTTTTTCGGGGGAGTCGCCAACGTTTTTTAAACATTGACATCGTTCCCCAGCGTTTTTGGGCCCGGGAATTTTCCCCCTTTTCCCCGGCACGAAAGCCCCTTTGGTTTTGCGTTTGCCGTTTGGGAGCTGGGCCGCCACGGACTTTACTGATGCCGAAAACCCCCCACAAGTGGGCGGATGGTGAGGCCGTTTTGCTTTTAAAAGACTTCACCCCCCATGCTGGCTGCCCGGCATCATGGGAGGGTTTTCCCCCCCAACCCCTTTTTGGGCTCCCTTTTGATGCGCTAGGACTCGGCCCTCACACGACGTCCGGGGTGCAAAATGACCCCCAAATCGACCCCGCTAAAAGGGCCGCCCCCCGAAAAGGGAAAGGGTTTTGCCGCTTTGCGGATGCCCCTACCCATCCTTGCAGCCCCCGTCCGCAGTGCCCCGGGGTCGCACCCGGGAAGTCACTTTTTTGCTGTTTGCTGCCCAAACCCCCCGCTCCCCCAAAGGTTCAAACCCCAGCCCAAAATTTTCGCGCCAAAAGTAAAAATAGCAAACCCACTTAACAACAGTCGGTCTTATAAAAAAAAAGGCGGGTCTTTCAAACTTCCTGGCCCAGGGCAAAACCGCCCCAAAGCAGACACCCCCCCCAAACCCTCACCCGCAAAGCTTTGGTAGTGACTTTTTTTAAAACTTGGGCAAACGGGGGCCCACTACCGTCTAAAGTTTTTACAAATTTAACCCCCCGAAATTTTTCCCGTCACGGGCCCCACGCTCAGTTTTAAAGGTAACCGTCACCGTCCCCATGCCCGTCCCCCCCCCCCCCCCCCCCCCCCCCCCGGGGGAAAATCGGGTTTTTTCCCCACAATATTTCCCAACCCTTACCTCCCCATGGTGAAAACAACTGCAAGAAGTGACGGGCGGGAGTGGACAAGCAATTTTTCGCGCAATGCACTGCTCGTAAAAACCCCCTTCCACTATTTTCGGGGGAAGGGGCGCTTCCGAAAAAAAACCAGCAAAAGGGCCCGTAGAAACCCTGTGGGATTTCGCTGTTTTTCCTTTCCCTGTCCCAATGCATTTCCGCCCCCGGGCAGTGATACGCTTCCCGACAGTGAGGGAAACCGAGTGTCTTGAAGTTTTTCTGAAAACTCTTACCGTACCTTCCGGTGGGGCCTCGTAAACCAGTGTCGGCCAGCAGCTGTGACCCCCCGGGGATCTGTCGGCCTGCCCATCCCTTTTTTGTTGGTTTTTAAACCCATGGGACCGCCACGATTTCCCGCCCAAAAAATACCGGGTTCAGCTTTTCCTAACACAGGTTCGGGGGGTTAAAAACCTTTGCCCGCCCCCCTTTTTCCGAAAACTTTGGGGCCCTTCCCAACGCGGCCATGTTGACAGACCCAAACTGCCATTAGCCCTTGAGAGGAGTCTCAGGTAAACCGCGGGCGGTTCGCGGTCGCACAACGCTAGAATTTGTGGTCCAGGGTCACAATTGCCCGCAAAATTCTTATCGGGGATGGTATTTTTTTTCCATGGTGACCTCCTCATGGGGTTTCCCAAAACCTTTGGGCAGATCTTAGGATCCGTTTAGGGTCCGCTATTTGGAAAAACGGAATTTTAACGGAGTTGGGGGTGCCCTTCGGGGCGTGCCGGGTTAGGATTTCCCCTACTGCTTCTCTTTCAATCATTACCCGCCAAATGCCCTAGAATCGTTGGAAATGGTGGTTTCCATAGCCCCAAAATTACCCCGGGGGCGGTCCTCGTCCTGCGACCTCGTAGTAGAGGGCCCTTTGGCCCCTCACCTCCTGGCCCCTCAGGCTTTGTTACCATGAAAAACCCCGTCGGGGGACGCCCAGTTTTTAACCTTCACTCTAACCTGACGCCTTTGTAGAGACCCCAGTTGTCAAGCCGCATATCCCGTCGGGAGGCGACTGTCTGACCTGTCATGGCCCTCAGCGGCCCAAATTTAAACTGTTTACCAAAAATATGACGTCAATTTGCAGCCCAACCTTTCCTCACTTTTCCCGTTAACCCGGGGTAAGTGAGCAGAGCTTTTGAAGGAGACCATTTTGCTGGTTGACAACGACCATGCCCAGTCAAGGGGGCCCCCCTTTTTTGAAACCCTTTCCCTTTCAACAGTTGGGAAAAGTGGTAAGTTTTTCAAGTCCCTTTTTGTCAACATCATAGTCGAAATTTTCCCCCCCGGAAAAAATACCTCACTTGTTGACCTTGTTTAAAATTTCCCCCCTCCCGGTGAGAGTGGGGGGTTTAAGGGCCCCCGCTGACTTCCTTGTGATGCATTCTTTCCCGGGGGAGTCTGCGCTGACTTTTCCAACAAACCCGGCCCCGGCAGGGAAAATCTAGCTTTGACAGAACCCTTCCCGAAGAGGTTCCAAAAAATTTTTCCAGGGTTTTCCAAACGTGCACGTTTGGGGAGTTGCCTAGGGTGGGGAGTCAAAGGGGGTTTTACCCCACTTTTTCTCTCACCGTATTCCACTTTACAAAAGGGTTTTAAAACCCCTTTTTGTAAAACCCGCGTTTTTGCCCGCCCATGCGCAAAAAAGGGCTTCGCCCAAGGGAAATCTTTACCGGTGCTTTGTGAAGGGAAATTATTGAGGGGGGGGGTTCCCCCTTCCCCGTGGAATGGGTCCCCTTATTCGGTCCCCAAGAAAGAAAGGAACCCGGCGCCCTTTATCGATTACAGGAAAAAGAAAGCATGTTTCCAAACCCAGACCGTTTTCCTTTTCCTTTTTGAAAAGACCTGTTGCAGAACATCGGCGATAATAAGGTCTTTTCAACTCTTATCTTCTTTAAGGGTTCCCGGCGATCCCCCTCCCCCCCCCCCCCGAAAGAAAGTAGAGAGGGTTTACAGCTTTCTCTACTCCAACTGGGCCCCTTTTCCAGTTCAAGGATGCCCCTTCCCGGGTTGCGCGGAAGCCCCCAATTTACGTTTTTGTCCGGGTTTTATGACGACAATTTTTTCCCCTACCCTCCCAGGGGCCAAACCCCATGGTTTTACCTGGATTTATCTCATAGTCCCTTTTCGCAAGATTTTTTTTCCCGTAAAATCTTGAGAAAAATTACAGGGTATTGGACAGCTTTGCTCAAAGGGAAAAACTTAAGGTAAAGCTCTCCAAATGTCATTTTCCCCCGGAAGGAAATAAAAAAATTTTGGGGCCCTAGTAACTCAGAATGGCATAAAAAGGGCGGGAAAGATCCTTTAAAAACTCGGCCGGCCGAAATTCCCCCGACCCATGGGCGGGGGATGCAGTCCCGGGCCTTCATAAAGGCCCCGGCGGGTTTCAACCCCCACCTTTATTTGCAGGTTTTTTTCCACCATTGCGGCCCCCCCTGACACGCTTAAATCAAAAGGGGGGCCCCCTTTTGGGGTGGCGTGCGATCAGGAACGAAACTTTTGTCTTCTTAAGAAAAAAGTTAAATCAGCCCCCAAACCCCTTTGATTCCCCGGGTTTCCCCCAAGGCATTTAAAACCTTTACACTGATTTCCGCAAAATTGGCATCGGTCAGTTTTTGTCACAAGAATCTAATGGGAAGCAACAGCCCATTGCCTATGCTAGCCGTGTTTTTACTAAAGCGGGGGTCAAATTTTTTCAGGACAGAGCTAGAAGCTTTAAACCATTGTATGGGGCCCTGATCCCTTTTTCGGATATCATCCCATCCCTTATCCTATCAAGATTTAACAGGAAAACATTTACCCTTATTGGCCCTTTTTTCAAATAAGAACCCCTTTGGGGAAAACCAAAGCTCGGTGGGCCCCCACTTTTAATGACTACAACCCCCAAATTTTTAAAGTCCCAGGGAAGCAAAAAATTTTAGTGAAAGCCCCGTCGAGACTATAGCATTTGTGAGTGTCCCAAAATTTGTTTTCTGTTGAGGATCTCGGGGAGCCCAACCAGGACCCGTGTGGTCTCCTCCCCTTTGTTTTCCCTTTCCCAAAGGGGGACGTTTAATTTAAAGGGCAAGTCTCCCTTTTCCCCTGAAGGATTTTTTGGGCAACCCAAAGGGGTACTTTTTGCCTGTTGCAAAAGTGGTGGGGCCCCGGGAAACCGTATACCAACTGGTGATACCAAGTCCATGATACCAAACTACTCTTAGGTTGAATCCACCAAAGTCCCAGGGTAACGCACCCCCGGGGGGGCCGCAGTATCAACGGCAACCCAATGAAATTTTTTCGGCCTAAGATGGATCGGACATTGCCAAGCTTTTAAACCAGTGTGTTTCTGCCCACAGCACAAGGGTACCATTAAAAGGGCCAAACCCCCTTCTAAAAATCCCCTTACAAAAGGGGGCCCTGGGAGGAAATTTTTGTCGACCTGTTTACGAATTCTCGACCTCGGAGAAGGGAAATTAAAACACCTGTTTTTAATGGTAGATAACTTGACGCGGTACAGTGAATTAGTACCCCTTTCCCGAAAAAACCCCCCTTTAAACGGGCCTTTGTGCTTTCCCCTGAGCATGTTTTCTTCGTCCCTACTTTCCCCAAATTCCTTTTTGGGAGACAATGGGTCTGGTTTATAAAGGCATAATTTCAGGAAACTTTGCTCCAATTCAACATTCATAAGCGCCAGTAGCTCCCCGCCACCCTGCGGGGTAATGGTCTTGCCCGAACGTACAAAACGCAAAGTCCGGAGGGGTTTAGAAATAAACCCTTAACCCCAAATTGACTAAAATGGGATGAGGGGTATCCCAGATGTTCAGTGTTAAAATTAAATTCCTCCCCCCAACAGCTCCCATCGGTGGAACCTCATTTTGGGTTTTTTTTGGTATACAAGCGCTTACCCCCTATGGAAAAACTGTTTTCCCTTTTCCCCCAGAAACCCACTTACGATACGATAAACCCCCCCAAATGGGAGTTTAAAGGGTGAGGGGCAACGCAGCTTGTTTTTCCAGCGGGTTTCGAGAGAACCTTATGAAAACTACTGATAGGTTTTACTCAGAGCGCAAAGCCCGCGCCAAGGAAAGCAAAATGGAACCAGGGTTTCAAAAGTTTTTGTTGCTCAAAAAACCCGTGCGACCCCAGGGATGCACAAACCCTTTTCCCAAAGTTTGTGGGTCCTTACCCTGTCCTACGACAGCTCCGTGGCAAAATTTTGAGGTAGGGAGATTGCTACGGGGAAATTTTCAAAGGGAAGCCCCCTTGATACATTAAGTTTTGTGGGCCCCCTATGCAGGCCGAATTTGGGGCTGGGGGCCGTGCGTTTCAACGCCCCGTTTGACTAAAGTTTGGGGGGCAAACCGTCTACCCCTTCTCCCACTACTGGGTACGGAAGACGGCCCAGTAAGGCTCCAAAACTTATGGCCCCGAACCCAGGCAACATACATTTTGTGACATTTACGTTTCCTACTGACTTGGTTTTTCCCATCCTACCTTGTTATTGGGTTTAATTTTTTTGCTTGCAGAAATTGGGTTTTTAAATGCACAAACATTGTTTTCTAGCGATAATAGAGTCAGGGTGGACAACATCATGTAATTATGTAAAAAACTTTTAGAAGGGTTTCCCAAGGGGTGTAATGAATTTTTTGGATATGGGATTATTTATGTTGTGCCCCAGTGGGTTTTTTTTTAAATAAAGGAAAAAGCCTGTATTTTACGGGGCCCGGGGCCCGTGCCCGGGCCCCTGAAGTTACTGGGCAAAACCTTTGGAAAAAGTACGTCAGTCATTGGTTTTTCAGAAAGTGAGGTGCAAAAAACGTTAGTAACATGGTCAAATAAATTCCCGCCCTGCGGGCAACCTGTATATAGAAGATTTTAGTTCCCGTGCTGACGTTTCCCGGTCTCCAAATCGATGAAACAGCCGGGGGGAAAACCCGTTTTCCCTTTCCCCTGGATGGGAGAGTTTTTTTTTTTTTTTTCCTGTTGCATTTTTTTTTTTTCCATTTTTTTTTTTACTATGAGCGAAAGCCAGTCCTTCTGGGGGAGCAGGTAATTCCTTTTTACCTAGGGGCCCCCCCAAAAATTTTTCGCGTTGGGAAAAAACGCAGGTGCGGGGGCCCAGCAAATGTAGACAGCCTTACTGGCGGAAACACACCCGCCCAGCCGTTGCCCCTGACTATTCATTTTCGCGGCCAAATTTAGTGCTGCCCCCCTGTAGGCCACCCGGGGGTGGGACACACTCCACCCCCTCTCCCCCACCCCCCCCGCCTGGGAAACCCACCTGCCGTACACAATTCTCCCCCCCCCCCACGGACTGGCTTGCGGGGCACTTCCTCACATGCCCGTTGTGGACTCACTCCTACCCATTAAAACCCCAATTTTAAATCCACGGGGCCCTTTTTTTGCTAAAACCTACCTTTTATCGGCATAAAACCGCTGTTCGCGCAAGAACAGCAATAAACATGTGTGTGTTGGGGTGTGGTGTTGTTTTGGGGTTTTTTGGGGGTGTGTGTGTGTGTGTGTGTGGTGTGTTGTAAATCACCCAGTTGGGTTGCGGGGGGCGAGTCCGAGCTCCTGGGCCCCCCCTCTTCCCCTTTATCGCACTAGCTCACTCTCCCCGAGCCGTGAGTTTTTTCATACCTCTGTTAAAGCTATGTTTGGATCCCGCCCCCCACTACATCGCTTCCCAAAATTTCCCCTTAGCTACTCGGGGGCCTTTAAGAAATCTTCCCCAACATCCCTGTTTATTCAACGGGGTCTTCAGCTTCCCCCTGTGTCCCCTTTTTACTGTGGGCCAAAACTCTGGAACATCCTTCTTTGTCCACCTTGTAAATTTCCTCCATATTTTTATTCTTTACATGCCCCCCTATCTTCCTGTCCTCCGTGTCGTCGGGTTTGTTTTCCCTTAACCCTCCTCGTGGGACAAAACCTCTTAGCCGGGGATTAGTTATTTGAAAAACCTTTCACTTTCTCAGTTTTTTTTCCCTGCTTGGCTAGGTGTGGGTTCCAAAAACGGGTCCCGCATACTCCAATATGGGCCTAACGTACACGGGTACGGGGCCCTGGCGTTTCCCCTTATTAAGATGTCGGAATGTGTACTGAGGTTTGCTAGCGCCATATCTGCAGCCTTATTTGGTTGAGGCGTTTCAGGAATGTGCCGGGTGTTATTTTCCCCCCCCAAGATTTTTTTCCCTTGATGGGGTTTGTGTCTCTCCCCCCCAAAAATTATTCCCGACCTGCGGTTTTTTTTGCCCTTCCCCCAATCTTCATGACTTTGCATTTGGGTGGGGTTGAACCCAGGGCCAATTGCTGGCCCCGGTCTGCAGCCGTCCAGATCCCTTTGTGTGGGTGTTGGGTGTGGTGTGTGTATGGTGTGTATGTGTGGTGTGTGTGTGTTGTGTGGTGGTGTGTGTGTGTGTGTGGTATGTGTGTTGTGGTGTGTAGTGGGGGTTGGTGTTGTGGTGTGTGTGTTGTATCTTTCTCTCTCTCTCTCTCTCTCTCTTTTTTAAAAAACTACCACAAAAAAAGGGAACAGGGGATGGAGTAAAGAGGACAAAAAAATAAAAGCAAGGAAACGTTTGGAAATAAAAAAATGGGGGGGGGAGAGCAAAAAAAGTAAATGCGAAGTGGAGGAGGAAAATGAAAAAAAAGGGGGTAATAGAGGTAAGGAAAAAGGGGAAGGGAAGATAAAGAAAATAAAGTGGACAAAAGGAAGGGGGGAGGATGGGGAAAGCCCAAAAGGGGAACAAAATAGAATAGAAAGGATAGGCAAAAAAAGAAAGAGGTTGGTTGGTCAGTGCCGGTGAGGAGGTGCTACAAGAGCAAAACGTGGATAAGCAAAAATGAGGAAGCCACGATCATGGGGGCAGGAACGGGAAGTGAAAAAAGGGTTTAGAGTAAAAAGGGAACATCGGGGATGAGTGGGAGTGAATCAGAATGGGAAATGTAAAGGGGAAGGTTCTGGAAGGGGAAGGAGACAGTATCAGTTCCTGGGAATTCCTCCTACCACCATTGCCATGATAAAAATATTACCCCTTCCCCCAACCCCGTCCCTAACAAACAACTAGGACAGAACAGTTTTTTTCCCCCTTTCCTTCCCCCACACACTTTCCCCTTTTCCCCCTGGGCCCCCCCTCCTCCCCTAGTTGTATAATGATGCTTATTTCTTCGTAATTGTTTCTTTTTGTCATTAAAAAATTTGCACAAATTTAGGTTTCTTAATCTACCGATTTTCATCATATACATTTCTAAAATTATTTTATTTTATTATTATATATAATATAATATAATATTATATATTAATATATATATAATATATAATATATATATAAATTGAAACATCTCAGCAGCAACAAGGAAAAATGCGTGAATCAAAACTACAGGAGGGAAACAGTCATTTCCCCCCCAAATATGTCTTCTAGGAGCACCTCTGGAAGCAATGCCATTGACACAATTCTCAGGAAGAAATTGGAATGTTAAAGGAGAATGGAACAAGAATAGGGAATCTGGACACCCCCGATCCTTTTTTACCTTTTCACAAAGGCTTGATCCCGCCCAGGTTGAATATTTCCTAAGATTGCACCTTTAATGAAACCCTATACTGCACGAATATACAGATTCTGAGGATATTTTTACGAAAGTACTTAACCTTTCTCTAGAAAACGGGGAGGGAAACAAGCTACCTTTTCCCGTCAGACAGGAGGCATTGGTGTCCGCAAATCATCACAGAATTTCGTTACCGCTTTTCTGTCCCGGTATTGCACCAGAGAGCTTGTAACAGCATTCTCCCAACATCTTGGGCAAGATTTAGTCCCGGACCAAAAATTCATGAGGAAAACAATGATCTGGGATAATCAACGGGCTCTGAAACCAGACCTGCTCCCCCAACAACTACAAACAAACCCCCCTGGGGTGGTCCAATAGTGGAAAATAGCCTCAGCAATGCTTCAGAGTGTGTAGGGAAGGATTGAGCCCGCCTCCTGGGAGTGAAACCCCCCCATGCTGGGGTTTCTGTTGGCTTTCCCAAATCCCCCTTTGGGACCGCCTCGACCCACAGACCATCCCATTGGTGTTGCCCTTTGACTTGCCCCCCTATTCTGCCCAACACAGGTGTATTTTTTGACGTGAACAGCAAAACCGATTCGGGGACCATGGTCTTGTGGCCCTAAATCCGAGGGGAAAAATTGCAAGACATGAGGGGTTAATAACATTATCAAGAGGAGCCTCACAACAGTATGCCCAGCATAAGGGAGCCACCACCCCCAAATATCAGATCTGATGGGCCGAAGCGTCCAGATGGTATCCCCTTCAAGCCGGACAGATGGGGAACAGGGGGTGTGGGACTATACATGTGCATCACCTTGGTGATACCTATCTCCCAAACACCGGGGGGAAGGAGGGGCAGTGCCGCTTCAGGGAGTCCCAAAAATCTAAAAATATGGAGAACTTGCCCCTCATTTATTTTTTTCCCAAGGCTCAGAGATCCTTGGTCATGGGAAAGAGTGCATTAATTTCCTTAAGGAGTGGGAAAAAATCTCGGGGTAACTAGGATCCCGGGGCAGCTAGTTTTCTTTTCCACGGCTTAGTGCGGCTGTTCAAAGGGTAATGCCTGCTGCATTTTGGGCACACGCCCCCGGGTCTGAGGGCGGATGAGATTTTCCCTTATAAGGGGTGAACACACGTAACAAATGTACCGATATCCCCCCTTTAATTAACAATGATCTCAAAAAATCTTTTGTCCCCATTTTAGTAAAAAAAATTTTCCTATAGAAAAAAAAATATATATCAAAAGAGGGGGTTTTGGTGGGGGGAAGGGTATTCAAACAGCTTCAGGAAAAAATCCAAATTTCTTCCTTGGAAGCCTTTTTTGCACTTTCCGAGGCTATGGGTCCCACAATTTCACCAGGGTGGACCCCCCATATTTTTTTAAATATATTTAAATATATATAATATATATAAAATATATATAAAATTATTTTAAATATATAATTATATATATTTCCAAACAGGAAAATTTTTTCAATTAGAAGAACTCTTTTTAATTTAAAGTTTTTCAAAAATTTTTATCTTATACGTCTAAAGATATATTAAAAATTTTGTAACAAAAAAACCTTTGAAAAATTTAAAACCTAACCTTTATCAAACAAGCCAATTTAATTTTACCTAACCCAAAACTAAAATATTTTAAAAATATATATATCTTTTAGTTAGGTTCAAAATGATTTGCGAAATTATTTTCATACACAAATTTTCACTTGCCTTATTCGGCAAGAAAGCTTTGCTAAAAAAAAAACCAAAACACAAGTTTTCCTAAAGGCACGACACACACACACACACACATGTCAGGCCATACATAGCTTTAACAGAGGTAGATTTTACCACGGTTCAGGGAGGTGACCTAAGCGACCATGAAGAGGCGGGGGCAGGAGCTAGGACTCGACCCCTGCAAAAACCCCAAATAGGTGAGTACCCTGTGAGTACACACACCCAACCAGTGCGATCAGGAAGAGGGGGGGGCCAGGAGCGGTCTCGACCCCTGCAACCACAAATTTGGGGAACCCAGTCCCCAGCAGGGTTTTAGCCTTTCACACTCTATATAGTACTTTCTCCTTTCCCCCAAAAATGTGGTAGGGGAAAAATACTGTGTACTTTTATACAGATGTATAATTCGGTCCTGCTGTGAACTGAGGGAAAAATATTGTTTAAAATTCGCATGTTTGCTTTCTTTTTTTTAAAAGTTCGCAAACATTAAAAATTATAGTCGTGCCGAATAGGCAAACTTGCGTCTTGGCTTAAATGCAACGCCATTTGCCATATAAGACAAACGAAAAAATTTTTGTATGCAAAAATTTCGCCAAAATCATTTTGAACCCAAAAAAAAAATAATTTCACTGTTTTGTTTAGTATTAAATTATTGTAAACAAATCTAAAAAATATTTAGTTTTGGGGTTTGGGGTAAAAATTATCTTTTATAATAAAAGGTTTGGTAAGTTTTCTAAGATTTTTTTAGTGCAAAATTTAAATTTTTTCATTTAAAATTTATGAAAAAAATTATTTTCGTT
>NC_069450.1:36743006-36768577 GCF_026875155.1 Cherax quadricarinatus | reverse complement strand
GGGGAAAGCAATTTTTTCCCATCACAACTTGATGTAAAAGAAGTCCAGCATCCTAAACGGTCTGATAGTGTGTAATTTTTATGAATAAACTAAACCCAATGATTTGCCAGGGCTGAAAGGGGGTGGCTAAAGACTAGGGAAATAGTCTGAGAAGGAATTTTGCCGTAGAAACGGAAGGTCGGACTGTTTACCATGCAGCAAGCCGCCGCTCAGGGCCCTGAACATCAACAGACCGGGATCCAGCAAAAAAATGACTATTTTTTTTTTGCTAAAAAAAAGGCCCCAACCAATTTGTATAAAAAGAACCAAGGATGAGGCGAATTAATTTTTTTGATTGCTTGCAAAGCGCAAAAAGAGTCTGAACAATCACAGATTGAGGTAAGCATGGATACAATACAGAAAATCCCAATAAGAATTGCATACGTTGAGCTGTAAAAATGCACTCATTTAAAAAACCCGTAAATGGCCAAGCAGATTTTTAAAAAAAAAAATTTTTAAAGATGGTTTTTTTACTCTTTTTTATAAAAAGAGTTCGGGAACATAAATACACATTAAAAAAAATGAACTTAAATTTTATATAAAACACACAATTTTTGGTCTAGAGGTATTTAAAATATATATACATTTACAATAAAAAATTATTAGCTCTTAAAATAATAATATTTATATCTTCAAAATAAAAATTTATACGTAACTTTTACAAAAAAAAATTATCAACCGTGTCTCCACCCCCCTTTAATGAGCTCCGTTCTCACACACACTTACCCAAAGGTGTTTGTGACGCCCCCTCAACTGTGTCATTTAAACACCCTTTCTTCCGTTTAATGCCCCTCCTCTCAACCGTGTCCATAGACCCCCTTTTTCCCTCCAGTCACCGACCCCCCTGTCTCTGCGTCGCACACTATTACCCACAGCGTCTTTCTCGACCAGTCACATGATACTATTAAATTACACTACAACCTGACCATCTTCATTCACACAAAACCCTTTTTTCTTCTCGTGTTCCACTAGGGGCCCTGTAATATCCATTTTTCCACTCCATCAACGTCCCAAAGGTCACATCTAGGGTCCAGCCCAGTTCGTGTAACACTCCAACCTTTTCTTCATGAAATGCCCCAAAAAAACACATCTTGACTCCGGCCCCAGTTGACCAGCAAGGCGTGAGTCCGCAGACATCACCGTATCCTGTAAATACTCTGTAAGGCCGGGAGAAAAAAACCCGGAAGATGGTCTGGGAGTCTATCACCCCCCTCAAGCCCAAAATTGACACACCGCAAGGTGGTCCGATGAATTACTAGCAAAAACACCCTGCTGCAAGCTCACTGATGGGGCCCAAAGTAACTGAGGCCATCAACCAGGAGTGCGGTAACGGCTCTTCTAAAATCAGTAAAACCAGTAAATACCAAAAAAAGGGCAGGAGAATACCTCTACGCCATAGATCTATTCAAGGACTACATCGTTGCTCTAGAAAATGAAATCAAAATATCAAAGCAGCACTCGAGGGACGAATTCCAAATAACCAACCTCGAGAATAAACCCAAAAACCCTTGAAGAGAAGATTACACGGGAAATGTTGACACAGAAAAAATCTAAAAGCACTATACCAGTCACATGAGCAAATAACAACAATAAATATGAAGGTTGAAGAAGAATAAAGGGACGGAATCAAACATCACACTCGACTAAATGAATACCTTGATTCCAAGTGCAAAACTGAAAAAAGATAAGTTGTCTGATGCTTTATAAAAAACATCCACCATTCCTATGACAAAACACAAGCCAGTGCAAAGAAACTGCTGTCAGGATAATACGGACCCGTACAAGCCCCGTGCAAAACAATAAAAACAAAAAAACACTTTTGTTGGGAAAACCAGGAAGTAAACACATAAAAATTTATCCGACTTCATTTAATAAAAAAAGGACCTAATTTTAAATCACAATTACAATGAAAAAGGGAGTGTACATAAATGATGCTAACAAAAAAACGTCAAAATTTTTTCTGTTCGGCTGAGAAAAATTTAAACAGGAAAACAAAATACATCAGTGTTTCACGCGAGAGGGAAAATACTAGAAAGGGAAAACATCAACAGACAAAAATAACCATCTAAAACGAACATGTTTTCTAAAACCTTCCTTAAAAAAAAGCTGACATTTCTGTAACTTTAGATAATGCCCTTAATACATATATACGTGTGGTGCATATATTTAAACGTTACTAAAATTTTTTGAAAATTTATTATTTTTATTTTTTTTCACACACTAATCCAACACCCTCCAATCCTATAATTTTCTTACTGCTTTTAAATTCCATAATTTTAAATTAAAAGTCAAATCTTCCTCCAAATTAAATATTATTCTTTTTTCTTACCTGTCCATTTAATTTTTTTTTATCACTACTTTTTTTTTTTTTTAGTCACTTTACATTGTTAGCAATTAGTGTATTTTTCCAATTACTTTTTTGCAAGACCAAAACTATCTTTGCTAGCTAGTACCAACACCTCTTTTTTTTTACCTTTATTGTGCAATAAACTGCTCAATTTATCTAATATTTCAAATCAGATCTTACTCCTAAACCAATATTTTTCATAGTGCCCATCTGTCCATTTAACTTTGTTTACCATTATTTAAATTTTTTAGTCCCTTTATATATTTTCCCCTTTATTTTAGTTTTAATAACTACCCTAGTTTTATACATTTACAATTGTTAAAAAAATCAAGGTGCTATTCCAGGTCTAAAGTAAACAAGTTCACAATTTTCCATTATTTTCCCAAAGCTCATTTATTTTATAGTACTACCTACTACATATTCCCAAACTCCATTTTTTGATCATCACTTTATTTGTATAGTCCCTTTTAATTGTCTCCTTTATTTTAGCTAAAAAAAAAAAAAAAAAAAAAAAACTACCTTAGCCATTATTTTACATTTTTTAAATAATTTCGGGTGCATTTTTTACTTAAGCATTTACTTTTTTTTTATACTTAATTCTAACTATAGATTCACTAAAAATTTTATATTACAAGCTTTGATCCAGATCCCAAACCTCTTATTAATGACTTAAAATAAATAAAACATTTACTGTATTACTACACGGCAAACAATCAAAGGCACTTCCAGTGCCAAAAACAACAAACTATTTTTAACTACAAATCAGATCTTTTAAACAGCATTACGATGACCTCATACATTACTAAATTCCTTACATGCCCAAAATGTCCATCATTACACTAACGAAACCTGGCTAAAGCCCCGATAGTACAGAGCTATGCCCTTCCTGGTTTTCACAGCCAACACAACGTAGGCCAGACCAACAAGGGGTGGCACAGCCCTATACACCAGACCAACAGAATTACACTAATACTTTCACAAGAGATAACATGGGGAATATAAAATAGCCAAATTCAATCCAAACCTACAAAAACCTCTCACATTTATAAACATCTACGAGTTCCACAGTCAAAAATTACCAATTTTTGTCAAAACCTAGGAAATATGATAAGATGCCCATAACAAAAACACTTACTACCTCAGGTGACTTTAAAATAAATCCCTGCAAAACCAGGACCCACACGTTTCGAATTCACAAACACAATGATAACTGTATGTTGCTACCAAAAGTAACAAAAAACAAGAGTTACGAGACTATGTTTCCCTACTTGCCCCCAAATCTGGACCCAAAACCCAAAACCCCTTTAAAAAATCAGCATAATTACAGAAAACCACAGACCACTACCCTACTTTCCCATAACAAAATCTTGGTAAATTACCCAAGACACTACTAAAGTCACCTTTAGACTTTACAATGAGGGACCATTAATAAAATTCACAACGCAGTAGAAACATTGACTGGCACACTGGCTAGAAATCAATACGGGTTTGACGAATTATTAAAAATTTTCTAAAAAAACTCAAAACCTCTATAACAAGCACTGCCCCCCAAAAAAATAACAATGACAGCTAAAAAACAACAGTCCCCCGGCTAAACCCACATTCTAAATCCATAAAAAACAAAACACCAATAAAAAAACCCGTACAGAATGGGTCACATAACCAAGACCAAACAAAAAGTTACTCGTCAATCCAACCCCGCCTATAAGAAGGGAAAAAAATTGTAAATTTTGAAACAATTTTCCAAATTCCAGGTGATATAAAAAAGACCCCGGAAAACCCATCAAATTCGGGAAAAAAAAAAGATATCAGAAATAGCGAAATAAAATTAGCAAAATCAGATGAACCCCCAAATCCCCCAACAAAACAGCAAAAGACTCAATGATTTCTTTTCCACTATAGGACAAAACCTTGCCAAAAATTTAAAAAAAACCCAACTCAGATACCCCACCAAAAGACTACCCACCCGGCAACTACCCCCAAAACACTGTTTTTCCAGCTCCGACAACCCATACGAAGTCCCTTATTATCAAAGACTAAAAAAAAAAGGCAGGAGAAATTTTAAAAACCTTCCCCCCCTTTATATACAAAAATGCCAAGTGCTATCACCAATCATTGCAACACCTTTAAAAAATCCATTGAAACCTCCACCTTCCCACAGACTCAAAAAAGCAAGGGGCACCCCGCCAAAAGGGGGAACCAAACAATTAAAACATAGCCCAATACCAACTTACACCCCCTCCCCCAAAAATCCGAAAAATTAAACCCTAAACGAATCTACCCACCTTTTCTCCCAAAACATACCAACCCCTGCCAATTTGGATTCAGGGGTAATAAAAATAAATGATGCTATCAACACATCTAGAACATATAACACTGCAATAGAGAAAAAAAAGTCCCACTGGGGGAACTCATTACTTACTAAAGCTTTTTATACAGTTGACCATGACTTGCTCCACGTAAAATTGCACACTAGGTATAAGAGGGCCTCCCTCAACTATCCAAATCCATACCTCAGCAACAGAACCCAAAAGTTACGCAAATGGGGCAAAATCTTCTGCAACCAACCAATTACAGTTGGGGTCCCACAGGGAAATTCCTTGGCCCCCTTTTTCCCTTTCTCCTATACAAAAGACCTACCAAATCTTCTCAAAAAACTCAAACCCACCTATTTGCTGATGACACAACATACGTCTTCTCCCACCCACCCAGTCACGCAGCCAATACTGTAAATACCGAATTACAAAAATATCTACCCGGATGATACTAACAAACTTTCACAAACAACAAAACCCACTTCTTCGTTTGGGGAACAGAGCTACAATGTCCCCTTAACATAATGATAAAAAAGGACACCCATCACAAAGCTAACAGAGGAAAATTCTTAGGAATCCACCTTTAAATAGACTCAAATTTTTTACACAATACAAAAAATTTCTAAAAAAATTTTCCCAAAACTGTAGGCATACTATCGAAGAACGGGATATCTCCCAGTCACCCCCTGGCCCTATACACTCTCTTTTTTTACCCCACTCACCTATGGAATTTGGTGCATGGGGCCAAAAACAAATAACCACTCAACCACATTTCCCAAAAAAAAGGCTGCAGTTTGAATATAAAAAAAATTCTCACACGGCAGCACCTCCACCAATATTTAATCACTCAACCCACCACCATACAAAACACCATACTTTATTACTGCACCTATTACAACAAGAACCCAACTCTGATATTAACCCCCCCCAAACATCTCCTTTCCAAACCCCAACAGAAACATGACCATAAAACCCAAGGGACAGATCCTCTTTTAAATTTTTTCGTGTCCACTCACGCTATGCAAAAAATCAAAGCACATAAAAGGCCCAAAATCGGAATTCATTAAACCCAAAATAAAAGAAACACTACCTTTTTTTAAAATTTAATCTCTTCTCAAAAATCACTTTTTTTTTTTTTTTTTTTATTACACCCGGCCGATTCCCACCAAGGAGGGTGGCCCGAAAAAAAAAACTTTCCCCATCACACCCATCACTGTCTTTCCAGAAGGGGGCTTTACACTACATTTTTAAACTTTCAACATTAACACCCCTCCTCAGAGTGCAGGCATGTACTTTCCCCTCTCCAGGGCCAAGTCCGGGGCCGCCCCTTTCCCTAATCCCTTCATAAAGTACTTTTCTCACACTCCAAAAGCACTCAAATATTTTAAAAACCCTTTTTCTCCATTCACCCCTATCAAACACCTCACGCATGCCCCGCGGGAAGGGCCCAAAACCCCCCCGCAAAACAAAAAACCCCCTTTACCCCCCCCCTCCAACCCCCTTTCCCAGGCCGACCCCCACCCCGCCTTCCTTCCACTACAGACGGGTACACTCTGAAGTCAAAAAGTTTCGCTCCATTCTCTCTACCCTGTCCGAAAACCCCCTCAACAACCCTTCCCAGGGCCCCCTGGGCAACGTTTTGGTTTAAACCCCACCTCCCCCCTAACTTCCAAAATAAGAATTTTCTGCCCTTAAAATTCACACCACACATTTTCCCCCAGAAAATGCATCTCCAAAGGGCCCCCAGCCTTCTTTCCCCGCTGCCAAAATTCCCTCACCCAAACCCTTCCCCACCCATAAAAAGCGTTTTGGAAAACTATATTCTCAACATTTCCCCCCCCCCTTTTTTCCTCCAAAAACAAAGTTCCTTTTTCTCCACAGACTCCCAAGTGCCCCCACTCAAATTTTTTTTTCCCCCATCAATTTTTATGATTTACCCATCTTTTTTAACCCATCCCCCTGACACGTCCACTCCCAAATAAACCTTTAAAACGTTCCACCCCCTCCATACTCTCTCCCCCCCAATCCCCCTATTCAATTTTTTATCACCTAATCTTTTTTGTAACCCCATAACCTTAAATCTTTTTCCCGTATTCACCTTTTTAAATTTTTTTTCTTTTGCCACCCACCAAATTATTCCCCCCTCCCCCCCAATTCCTGCAACTTCCTTCAGAAACCCCAAGAGCACAGGTCATCAGCAAAGAGCAGCGTGACAACCCCCACTTTGTGTGTGTTTTCCTTTATTTTTTTAACTCCAGGGGGGGGCCCCTTTTTCCAAAGACCCTCGCATTTACTTCTCTTAAAACCCCCAAATCTATAAATATATTAAACAACCACGGTGACATCACCCCCCTTCCTTGCCCCAAAGGGGCCTATTTTAAAACTGGGAAAAATTTTTCCCCCTCTTTCCTACATCCTAAACTTGAGCCCCACTATCCTCGTAAAAACTCTTCACTGCTTTCAGTAACCTACCTCCTAAAACCAAACATTTGGGAAAACATCTGCCACTTTTTCCCCAAAGATCACTTACCCACCCAAAACCAAATAAATACGGGGAATAACTGAACCTTTAAATTGAAATATTTTAAAAAATTTTTTCTCACAATTATATCACATAAATGTTAAACCTAAAACCCAAACTAAAATTTATTATTTTTTAAAAAACAAAAACCTAACAGAATAAATCCAATTTTACTGAAATTTACAACAATGCTGCAACCATAGAAATTTTTTTTGTAATACTCACTTGTGCTTTAAAAGTAATCAGTTTTACATTTAAATTTTTTTTACGATTTCACATTTCTTAGTTAATCTTAAAATTAATTTTTGGGGAGCCAGCCCGGAATGCTAAGGGATATTTTAAGTGGCTTGGGGCATGCCCCGCTCTTTTGTATTTTTTTTGTACCTCTGTAAGTGGGGCTTTAAAATTTTAAATACATAAATAAAAAAAATAAATAAAGGTGTTCTGGTTAAATTTCGCTGGGGGGTGCCCTACCCCCCTGAGGGTTCAGGTACTTACTGCTTTTAAAAACCAGTAATGTGTACGTGGGGGGCTGACCTAGTAGAAACCCGTGGGTTTTTTCCCTGGGGTTCGTTTAAATTTAAAAAAGAATACCGAGATGCATACTTTGAAAAACCTTTAAATTTTAAAGGGTTTAGGGCCTACTTGGGGAGATCGACCCTTGGGGGGGCCCCTATTTGCCTAATGTAAATGAGACCCGGGGGTTTTTAGGGACATTCTTTAAAAAGGGCCTTCTCAAAGTACTTACTGCTTCTAAAGCCATAGATGTGTACCTTTAGGTGTTCAGGTACCTACTGTTGTGGTCCCTTAGGTGTTCAGGTCCCTTTTGCTCTAAGGCCAGTAGATGGTACCGTGAGGTGTTTGGGGTACGTATGCTCCTAGGCCGGATCAGCAGTCCCCCCACTTTGGGTTTGATGAGTACCCGGGTTATCCCGGCCGGGGTTAACCATTAACGCTATTTTGGGTAGGGGGCCGAAAACTCATCTACGTTTAAGTGAAGGGTGCTACAAAAGTAGCAAAGTTTTTTTAATATTTCAAAATAACAAAAAAAAAGTAGTCAAGTTTTTTACACTTTTTTCAAATGTGAAAAACAAAAGGAAGATCTATTTTTTTACATACTTTAAAAAAATGTTGAAAAAAAATGATATAATATTTTTGGACCGTTTGGGGGCTAATAAATAACCTTTAAAACGGTGCAAGAATGGTTATAATCCGAAAGTGATACTAACCTTGTATCCCCTTCCCAAAAACACTGCTGCAAACTGCACATCAGAGGATTTAGAACTATCGTGTAAACTACAACAGAAAGAGAATGGTCCAGGAGGGGTTTTAAAAAAAAGGGAAGTGAGAAGCAATGGGATAGGGGTTTTGTGCACAAAAAAAAAGGAAGAACAGACACATAAAGGGGGCAACTGAAGGAAAAGGGCAAGTGAGTGAAAACAAAGAAAAAAGGGGACAGATAAAAAAGGGTGTGAACAAATAATAGGCTTTACTAATACCCATTGCTCCCCTGAAAATAGAAGGGTCGGAAAGCCAGAAATACAAAAAAAGGAAACAATGGGCATCACTGTGATTGTTCATGGATGGAACTTTGCCTCTTATATAGGCTTTACAGGGTAAGGGGCAAAACACCTTGCATAAACCCAAAACCCCGATTTTGGATGAATCATTTTTGAAAAATTTTTAGGGGCAATCCAGAAAATACTGGGCACCATAGTTATTTTGATCAAATTAGACTGAAGAGTCAAAGGAGAATTGATGATCCCCCCCATGAAAAAGAGCGAGGGTTTTTTTAAAGGGTTCTGTCGGTTATGGCAAATTTCTTTAGGGGGGGAATGTGAGGGGTTTTTTAGGACAACCACGATTAAGCAGGGCCGAGAAATCTGACCTTATCACATTTGGGATGTGAAGCCACAGGTACAATGAGTATCAGAAGGACAGAAAAGTCTGGGGGAAGTAATTTTAGTGTTTTAGCACTAGAAAATTTAAAAACCATGGTAGTGGACCTTTTTGGGAAAAACGGTTTACAACATTCTGGAGGGGCTGCTACTAGGCGACAGTCTGTGCCTATGTAAAACTTAACAAAGTCTCAACATAAATTTATGACCAAATATTTTAAATGGGAGAACAAGGGCCCGATCATTTATAGCAAAGAAAAAAGAGGGGAAAACCCTCAGCTTACAAAAACCGGGAAAGCAGATTATTAACCCAAACACAGAAAAGTCGATTGCCTCAGAGGTCTAAGAAATGAGCTTTAGGAAAATGTTATATCTTAAGTAGTTTCATTGCCTTTTCGGGTTATAAAAAACTGTGGTTTTTTACAAAGGGTTTGAACAAATATTAAACAATAAGGGGGGAATGAGACGGACCTTACCAACTTGTTTTATTTTAAAAAATTGGGGTTTTTGGAAACCCCCTTTTAATTTTTTTCAAGTTTAACCTTGCAAAAATGGGGGAAAAAAATGGATGATGTGGAATTATGGGGCCCCCTACCGGTTTGGCGAAAATTTAGACCCAAAATTTTGGGTTTTGCTTTTCTTTCCCCCAAAAAAGGTTAAAAAATTTGGGGGGGTTTTTTGGGGGGGACCCCCCCAGTTTTTGGGAAAAAAAAATTTTTTTACTCTGAGAAGTCCCTTTGATTGTTTTGCTGTGTGAAATTTAAAAAACTGTTTGAATCTTTTAATCATTAAATAAAGGTTGGTATCAGGATCAAGCTTGTAATCAAAAGATTTTAGTGAATCTATGGGGTTTAGTTTAATAAAAAATAAAGAAAAATATTCAAAAGCAAAAAAAAAATAGCACCTAAAATTATTTAACAAATGTAAAAAATAATGAGCTAAGGTAGTTTTTAAAGCTAAAATAAAGGAGACAATATAAAGGGACTAAAAAAATTTTGGGTGAACAAATAAATGATGATCAAATAATGGGCTTGGGAAATGAAGTGGGTAGTACTTTAAAGGTAATTTTTTAAATTTAGAATTAAAATATAAAATTTAATATAAAAGGGACTAATATTAGTTGGGGGGAACAAAAAAGTGGTAATCAAAATATGAGCTTTGGAGTTAAGGGCAAAATAGTGAACTTATTAAACTTTAGCCCACCTGAGGATGCACCTTGATATTTTAACAATTGCGAATATATGATCTAAGGTATTATATAGAGCAAAAATAAAGGAAAAAAAATTATGGGGGATAAATTGGAATTTCGTTCCGTTCCTTTAAAAGGAATTAAGTGGCCCCTCCCCTAACGCTTTTTAATTCTTTCCCTGAAGCAAAAAGTTAGGTGAAATTATCGTTAGGCAAATTTAAATTTTTCCCCATAAGAAAAAGGAAATCAAATTAAAATCCTTTCCTGCCCCCCCCAAAAAATATGAAAAAAAAAAAAAAAATTTTTTCCCACATGAAATATTAATTTTAATACACCCAAAACTAAAGAAGATTGCACAGTTACATGACACTTCCTTTATTAAAGTCTGGTGTGATTCATGGGGAAGGGGGGGGGGGGAGGGGGTTTTGGTTTTTTGTGTTTAAAGGGGAATCCCCCTTCCTTAGGACTTGAGGTGGCAAAACTTTTTCCGGGGGGACGTCCCCTTTTTCTTTTTAAAGCCATAGGACCAGCTTTAGAGTCATGGGCCTCTGTCGCCAAAATATTTTCCTAGAGGGCCTGTACCTCCCGTTCCCTTTTGACATTCCCAAGTGTTTCACAAAATTGTCAGTTTTTAATAGTCCCGCACGACTTGCAATGCTGTTTTGAGGGGTTTTCTCAAAAAAAGGTTTGCACTTTACCACATTGCACACTTTCCTTAAACTTTTAAGAGGAAAATTCCCCAAATTTTTCTATTTTCCTCAATTTCTCTATTTAAATTTTTAAAAAGGGGAACTTCCTCGTTTCTCATCCCCCTTGAAGCGTTTCCTCAGGTTGGCCCCCTTGTGTTGAAAATGATCTAGCCTCATCATTTGGTTAGTTCTTATTTCCTCCTCCAACCCCAAGGACTTCCAATGCCACAATGGATTCCTCCCCAAATGGCATTGGATTCCCAGGGTTTGCCTCAAACCCCTTTAAAACTTTTTGTTACACTTCTAAACCACCAGTTTTTTTCCAAGCGAGTTCAAGGGCCTCTTAGTACTTCCTCCCAAGCCTTACCCGTAATGTTTTTCACAATTGAGGATGCTAAAAAAAGATCTCTCCAAAACCCCTTTTTAGAGCAATTGAGTTTCTGGGTCACTACAAAGCACCTTTCAACATGTTTTGTGTACAGTTTCTTGAAGTTGGAAAATGCCCCGCTGGCCATGGGCTGCAGGAGAGGAGTGGATTGGAGGCAAAAAAATTTACCCCAATGAAGCTATTTCGCAGAAAATCACTCTGCCACATTTGAAGGATGACCAGGAAATTGTCTAATACCAGGGGGGACTTAAGGGGCCTAATTTCTTTTCAAAAAGGTAATTTTTCACAGTGGGGTTGGGCAGCCTTTTAAAAACCCAGCCCCAAAACGGGACTTGAGTAGCTCACCCCATTTCCTTGAAATCATCTGTATAGGACCCATGTCGCCCAAAGTAGGGGTTTTAAATACTGGATTTTTGTTCTAAAAAAACCTTAGTTTTTGCAAAAGAAAAGAAATTTTTTGGGGATCTTTCAATTTTTTTTTGGGGCTTTTGGGTTTTTCCCGCATTTTTTGACTCCTGTAAGATTCCTTTAGTTTAAGTTTTGTTTTTTAAAAATTTTTTCTCTGACCATGCTTACCTTTTTTTAAACAGTACGAAACATTGGCCTCTTTTAGCCGCTTTTTTATTCTTTGCTTTTGTCGGGTGTAGGGAGCACCTTTCTCTTTCTTTTTTTATTTTTTTTTTTTTTTTTTATTTAAAAATTTTTAGCATACAAACAGGGGTAAAAAAAAATACGGGTAAACCCACCCTGCCAAACCACTTATATGCAAAGGCATTTACAGGCGGGCCCTTTAAAATTAATTTAAAATTTAAACCCTAAGAAAAGATGAAACCATGATAAAAAAATTATTGAAAACAGATAACTATAAAATAAAAATTAGTATTACAAAGACAGGGTCCAAAGGGGGTTTTAAAAGCTTTGGGCTTTTCTTTCCCATTTAAAATGGATTTAATTCTTTTTGGGTTTAGGGGAAATTAAAAAAAAATAAAGTTAGGTTTAACATTTGGTTTTGATATTTGTGAGTAACATTTAGGAATAAATTATATGGTTCAATTTTCAGTAATTTTTTTTGGTTTTGAGTGAGTAAGTGAACTTTGAGAAGAGACTTGAATTTTTAAAAGGGATGTTTTTTTTATATTTTTCAGGTAATGAATTCCAGATTTTAGGGCCTTTTAAGTGCATTGAGTTTTTTTTTGGCATACGTGAAAATGGGACAGAGGAATTTCAAAGAGTGATCGTGCCTTGTATTTTGGTCATGTGTTTTTGTTTTAGGTTTGGGAAGGGATGTTTGAGGGGAGGGTTTTAATTTTCAGAGTTAAGTTGGGTTTTATGTTTTGTAAAAAGTGCAAAAAATAAGTATTTTGGGGTTTTTTTTTGGTGAGTAGGTTGAGTGTTTTTAATAAATTTGGGGGAGTTTTGCTTCCCGTAGTTTAGAATTTTTTTATCATTCTAACTGCCGCCTTTTTTTGGGAAAATTTGGGGGTCTGAGATGGTTAGTTTTTGGGTTTAAACCCCCTGCACAAATTCCATTGTAAAATAGGGGGAAATAAGGAAATGATAAAGGGCCAAGGGCTGACTGTGGAAAAATAGTACCTTTTAAACTTCGATAATTGGGTTTGAAATTCCAAATTTTGGGGGGTTTTTAATGTTTAGGAAAAAGAGGGGGGAAGGGAACTTTTGGGGGAAAATTTTTGGTTTTTGGGAAAAGGGTTGTTTTTGGAATTTTGGGCCCTTTTTTTTGTCTGGGTTTTCCCTTTAGGAATGGGGGGGGCCCTCAAATTTTAAATTTTTTAAAGGGAAATAGGGTTTAAAAGGTTTGTTTTAAAAGAAGTTTTGAAGTTTGGGGGAATTTTTTTTATTGGGCCTTTTTTTTTTTGGGATGGGAAAAAGGTATTTAAATTCCTGTCCTTGGGGGTTTTTTTAGTGGGTTGGATAATAGGGGAAGAATTTTTCGTGATTTTGGAGAGGGGTGTTTGGGTATTGGGGCCATGGGGTTATTAAATTTGGGGGGGGGTTTTTTTAGTTGGGTAATTTGGGCAATTTTGGGAAAACCCTTAGGGGGGGAAAAAATTTAAATTGGGTTTTTAAAGGGTTTTTTCTGTTGGGGGATTGGGGGTTCTTTGTTTTGCTTTTTTTATTTGGATGTGGAAAAAACCCCTTTTTTTTCCCCGGGTTTTTGAACTTGGGGGTTTTTTTATTACCCCTTTGAATTTTTGGGAAAATTGCCATAATAAAATTTTTTTGGGCCCTTTTTAGGCGGTTTTGATTGGGGAGAAAAAAACGGTTTTTTTGGTTTCGGGTTTGGGAGATTCTTTTTTTGTTTTTAATTTGGGTTTTTGTATTTTTTTGAAAATTTTCGGGGTGGGGTTTTCCAGGTTTTTTTATTCCCTTTAAGGGGTAATCTTTTTAAAAAATTTTTTTTTTCCAGGCTTTGGTTAAAAAGGTTTTGGGTTCTTTTTTAAAATTTTAAAATTTTTTAAATATCTGTTTTTGATTTTAAGGTGGGGGTTTTGCCGGGGAATGTTTTTACGGGCTTTTTAAGTTATTTTTGGGCTCCCTTTTTTTTAAAAAAGGGTTTGGGTTTTATTTTAGTATTCCTTCGTAATTTTAACCAAGATTGTGTTTTAAAATTTTTTAGGGTTTTGTGGGTTTTTAAATCTGTAATTAAGCCTGGGGTTTTAAAAGGGGGTTTTGGTGTTTTCCAAAGAGTTTTTAAGAGGAAAATATTTCCCCTGGGTAAACTTAATTATCCTTTTTTAAAATTTTGTTTTTTTTCCCCCTCCTTCTTTTTCTTTTTTGGGTTTTTTTTACTTTTGATAGCAACATGCATTAAATCTTGTGTTTGTAAAATTCATTAATTGTGGGCCCCTGGCCCTTGCAGGAGTTTTAAATATTGAAGTCACCTAGATTAGTGATTAAACTTTGTTCATGCATTCATCATTTACATACTTCCTGGGTTTTTTGACAAAATTTGGCTAAGTTTCCCTGTGGAACCTGTGGGATGTTTTTTTAAAAGGGGGTGAGGGGTTTTTTGTGGGAAATTTGGTTTTAAATTTTTACTATTATAAAATTCCCCCCCATTTTCCCACCCTTGTGCAAGTATTAGTGAAACATTCTATTTGGTCGATAGTATATAGCTGTGCCCCCCCCCTTTGTTGGTCGGGCCTACAGTTTGAAATTGGCTTTTAACCGGGAAGGGGGCATAAACATCTGTAAAATCAGGTTTTAAGCCGGGGTTTCAGTTAGTGTAAAAAATGGACATATTGGCATGCAAAAATTTTAGAAAAGCTGGGAGGTCACATAATGTTTGCTTAAAGATTTTGGAAATGTAGTTAAAGATATTTATGTTGTTTTTACCCTCTGAAAAAGTCCCTTTTAAATTGTTCTGCTGTGTAGAATTACAGTAACTTTTGAATCATTTAAGCCCATTAAATAAGGGGGTTTGGAAATCGGGAAATAAAATTGCTTGTAATCATAAGATTTTTAGGAATCATATTTAGAATTAAGAAAAAAAATAAAGTAAATTTTCTAAAGCAAAAAAAAAAATACCCCTGAATTTTTTAAACAAATGGGAAAAAAAAATTTAGTTTAAGGGAGTTTTTTTAAAACTTAAAAAAAAAGGAAAACAATATAAAAGGGGCTAAAAAATTTGTGGGAACAAATAAAGTGATGATCAAATAATGGGGGCCCTTGGGGAAATGATTTAGGTTTGTAAATTTTAAAAGGGAATTTTTTTAAAGTTAGAATTAAAAATAAAAATTATAATATAAAAAGGGGCTAATATTATTTTTTGGTGAACAAAAAAGTGGTAATCAAATATATGAGCTTTGGAGTATAATGGCAAAATTGTGAAAATTAATTTAAATTTTGCCCTTAGGAAAAGCAAACCCTTTATAAAATTTAACAAATTTCGAATATATGTTTTAAGGTATTTATAAGAACTTTTTAAAAAAAGGGCAAAAAATATATAAGGGACTACAATTTAGTAATGTTTTTGTTCCTTTCCTTAAAGGGAAAATACAGTGGGAAACCCCCGCCTAACGCTATTAATTTGGTTTCCCGAGAGCTCAACGAAGGTGAAATTAACGTTAGGCGAATTAATTTTCCCCCTAAGAAAAAAGGAAATCAAAATTTAAACCAAATTTCCGACAAAACCCCAAAAAAATTTAAAAAAAAAAAAAAAAAAATTTTTTTAAAACCCCATGAAATATTTAAAATTTTTTACAAAACAAACTGGAAAAAGATATCACAAATTACATGACACTTACCTTTATTGAAAATCTGGTGATATTCAAAGGGAAGGGAGGAGGGGGAGAGTGTTTTAATGGGGGTTTAAATTGGTTTTGAAGGGGAATCCCCTTCCATTAGGACTTGAGGTGGCAATCCTTTTCCGGGGGTTTCGTCCCTTCTTCTTTTTAAAATGCCCCAGGACCCCGGGTTGAGGGGTCACCCGGACCTCTGTCCCACAACATACTGTCCATAAAAGGGCCCGTACCTCCCCTTCCCTTTTTTGACATTCCTAAAGTGTTTCACCCAAAATTGTCATGTAAAAGTCCCCCAGCACGACTTTCAAAAAAGCTTTGTGGGGGGGTTTTTCATCAAAAAAAAAGGGGGTTTCACTTTAAGCCACATTGCACACATTTCCTTAAAACTTTTAAATAGGCCCAAAATTCCCCAATTTCTCTAAATTTAAACCCCCAATTTCTCTATTTAATCTTTGAAGTAGGCAACTTCCCAAATTTCTCTATCCCTCCTCTTAAGCAGTTTCCTCAGGTGTGGGCCCCCTTGCTTTGAAGATGAACTAGGGGCCATCATTTGGGTTTGTTCTTCATTGGGCCTCCTCCAACCCCCCCAAAGGGCTTCCCCCAAAGCCACAATGGATTTTCCCCAAACTGGCATAGGAATTCCCTAGGGTTTTAAAGGGGCCCCAAAACCCTTCCCAAAAACCTTTTTTCTACAATTCTATCCACATTTTTTTTCCCCAAACAGAGTTCAAAGGTCCCCTTAGGGCCCTTCCCCCCCCAAGCCTTACCGTAATTTTTACACAATTGAGGATGCTAAAATGATCTCTCCAAAACTTCTTAGAGTCAATTGAGTTTCTGGGTCACTACAAACACCTTTCAAGCATAGCTTTGTGACAGTTTCTTGAAGTTGGGAAAAAAGACCTGCTGGTCCATGGGCGCAGGAAGGAGTGGGTATTGGGGGAAAAAACTTGACCTAATGAAGCTATTTCCCGCAGAAAGTCACTCTGCCCCCACGAAGAGACCAGGGGCATTTTCTAATACCAGGAGGCACTTTAAGGGGCCAATTTCTTTTTAATAAGGTAATTTTTTTTACAGTGGGGGGGAATGCATGGGTAACCAGTCATAGAAAGTCCCTAGGGCCCATGCCTTTCTGTTTGCCCCCCACAGCACACACAGAAATAGCCTTGGGACATTGTTTTTCCTAAAAAAACTGGGAGTTTTAGATGATACACCAATAAAGTCTTCACTTTGCAATCCCATAGCATTGGGGACAATCAACAGAGTAAGCCTTCTTTCTAGGCTTATGTCCTGGGGTGCCTTTTCCTCCGAGTAATGTAGGCCTGCTTGGGATTTTCTTCCAAAAAAAGGCCCTTTTTGTCACAATTAAACACTTGTTCAGGGTTTCAGTCCCTTTACTGCTATGACCCTTGAATTTTCCCGCAAATTTTTCAGCCCATTTGTGGTCCGACTGGCAGCCCTTTCTATGCCGTATCACACATGTAGCCACTACGATTCTTAAATCCCCCAACCAACCTTTTCTGGCCTTAAATTCACTTCATCACACTATTGCGGATTTTTTCTAAATTTAAAACGTCATCAAATTTTCCTAGCCTTTTCAAATATCGCTTGAGAGATGCGATCTCCGCTGTCGTGTTTCTTTATCCACACCAATAACAGTCTCTCAAATCTTCACACTTTCGATCTCTTTTTCGAAAACAAAGTTTTCACCTTTGGCAAGAAAAGCTTCCTTGATTGCCGTTTTTTTGGGCCACAATAGTAGCGTTGGGGGTTTTTGGGGGGTTTTTGTGTAAAACCGGCCAGCCGAGCACGCACTCCCTTCATATTACAAGATTCTTTTTTTCATACCAAAGTAATTCTCACTCCTTTTGCTGAGGGTTGGCACTAAAAGTTTCTTGGGGCCCGGGTGATTTTTTTTGCAGGTGCAATCACAAAAAAGGCTGTGATAATATGAAATGTTCCTTTTGATGCTTGGGAAACGACCGGGGGAGGGGGCTTTAAACACTGGCACCCACAGAACAAGTGAGGGGTAGGCCGCACGTGAACGCGTCTCGAAAAAATAACATTGAGCTAGTCTTTTAGCGCTAGCCGAGGCAAAATTTTTGCGTTAAAATGTATTGCTAGGCTGATTTAAAGTTATTCGATGCGTTTGTTAGGCAAGGGTCCACTGTATATGTCTTGAGCAACCTCGAGTGCCAAAAAGTTAAAATTTTTTCTGAATAGGGTTTTGGGTCCTGTTGCTTAGAATATCTTTCCAGTTTATATCATTTAGGACCTGGTTTACTTGGTCCCACCTTATGTTTTTGTTATTAAACTTGAATTTGGTGAAGGCTCTCTCATGAGTGATCACATTTTGTTGGTCTGGGACCCTGCACATATATGTCTGAACCTCTGTTATGTTTTGATCAGAGTATATTGTTTTTGATACAGTAATATTTCGTATCAAACCATCATTGATAGTGAAGATGAGGTCAAATCTTATTGGCTCTTTTATTTACTGGTTTGAGGAGAATTTGGTGCAGAGATTTAAAAGCTCATGTGTGTGCGAGTTTTCATCTGAGCTGCCTTCTGGGGTTATCTCTGCTGCAGCATTATTTGCTGCATTCCTCCATTTTGGGTGAATTAGGTTGAAATCCACCATAAGCAAGATGTTTACCTGGAGCTTACCTGGAGAGAGTTCCGGGGGTCAACGCCCCCACGGCCCGGTCTGTGACCAGGCCTCCTGGGGGATCAGAACCTGATCAACCAGGCTGTTACTGCTGGCTGTACGCAATCCAACGTACAAGCCACAGCCCGGCTGGTCAGGTACCAACTTTAGGGGCTTGTTTGGGGCAGGAGCTGGAAGATTTTCCAGATTGTGGTCTATTTTCAGAAACTGTTCCAGGAATTGTTGGGAAGTTGCATCTAGAGGCTTGAATACAACCATAATGGTCAGGCTTTGGTTCTCGATCAAAACTTCAACTACATCATTTGAGGCATTTAGTAATTCCGAGCATATCAGTGACTGTGACATACAGGTTAAATCCCCCCCCCCCTCCATTTGCCTGTTCACTTTGTCACATCTGTATATGTTATAACATATTTAATTATCAAAATGATCTTTTATGTGGGTCTCTGTGAAAACCTCGAACTTGGATGACAGCCAATAAACTTACACTTAACACTGACAAAACCTTCTTTATTATGTTTGGTAACAGAGCAGGTGTTGCACAACTTAACATTAAGGTCGACAACACTCTAATTGCCAGACATAATGAGGGCAAATTCCTAAGCCTGCACCTCGACAACAACCTGAATTTCAGGACCCAAATCCAACACAACAAAAAAACTATCCAAAATGGTTGAGATCCTCTCCAAGATACTACTGCATGCCACAATCTTCCCTTCTCACACTATGCCATTCACTCATTTATCTCTACCTCACCTATGCTATTTGTGCTTGGGGATCAACTGCAGCAACACACCTAAAGCCAATAATAACCCAGCAAAAAGCTGCAGTAAGAATAATCACACAATCCAATCTCAGGCAATACCCCCTCCCCCCACTCTTCATAGATCTAAACTTACTGTTAGAACATCCACACTTACTACTGTGCAACCTACACTTATAGAACCTTAAATTCCAATATTAACCCCTGACCTAAAACATTTTCTTGATAGTTTTGACAGGACCCACAGGCATGACACCAGACACAAACATCTCTATGATATTCCCCATGTCCAGCTAAACCTATATAAAAATTCAGTGTACATAAAAGGGCCTAAAACCTGGAACACCCTACCTGAAAACTCTAGAACTGCAGACACATTCATCACTTTCAAAACTACCGTTAGATAACTTATCTCACTGACACACCCTACCGTCAGCTAACTACATGAAAACCTCCTATTCTCTTGTATCATACACACATAAAAAACAACCTAGACCTCCCCTTGATATCTGTGATTCCCCACAATTTGCACCTACACTCACCTGATTGACTATGAACATAGAAATATGTAATACAACTATTACCTAATGATTCTTAACTGGTTATAAGTTTGCCTGTGATACTCCAATATAGGAGCTTCAATAGAAACTATTGTACGAAAACAAAACCATTCACATTGCTAAATTTACAAACTTAACCTTAATACCAATATGCTCCATAATCTGTTCCAATATAGTTTTGAATTAATCTTAGTCTGCCCAAAATGCCTAGTCATGCTAGGTGTGATAGTGGCCCTCTCTGTAATTATTTAATATGTAAACCACACAATATCCTATAATATGTAAACCCCATATTATAAACTTGATTTGATTTGAACATTGTGTTTGACTCTGTAAGCAGTCCACAGATGAAAGGTATTTTGTTGTTCGTTGCTGGCTTTAGAGCCTGTATATTTGCAAATGTGAATGTCGTCATATTGGTGGTATGGGGGAGGTCTTTTTTTTCCTTTGTACTAATGTCTGTTGTTTTGGAGTGAAGGCCATTGACTGTGGTTCCACTCCACAGCTTTTTTTTCCTGCCTGGTGCTAAAAAACTCAGAAGTGATTGTGGCTACCCTGGTTTTTTCATGGTCTGGATGTTCTGTATCTTCTTGTCCCCTTTAGGTGGTGTGCTTGACAATATAAGTTATAACATTGTCTTTCCTGAACTAAAGAGTGACACATTTCAGGATGGAGAAAGCTTACAGGAAGGAAGGTTGCATTTTCCTGTTGTCATATGGGCATGGCATTTTTTGGGGTGGTCAAAGTTGCACATCCTATCTGTTTTTCCAGATATTCCATGCCTGCAGATACCTAATGCATAGAATTGGCAGAAGTCTGATTTCTGTTTGCCTTGGTTTTTCGTGGCTGCATTTCCTACTGGTGCGTGTTTTTCTGTCTCTTGACTATCTTCAGCGCTTGTACTAACAATGGTGTCTTCACTAGTATTTTCTGGTAAGTTACCTTGACTATTCTTTGAGGCATCCCTTTGTTTATTATCTCCAGTTGTATTACTAATTTGTAACATTGGGTTTTGCATGTCCTTGTCTACACCTTTTTCCTCACTAGAGCTCCTGTCTCGCTTGGGGCTACCAACTTTCATTTCTGTATTCTTACAGTTACTGTGTACCAGGACAGCATCTGCACCAGAGAGAATAGCACCATCTGGCCTAGTCCTTTTATTTTCCCATCTGTTATAGTATGCTTTCAGGTTTTCTATGAAGGCCATTTTGATGTTTCCATCTTTTAATTCCAGTGTGAGTTTTTCCACAGTTGGTTCTCATTTGGGCATACCCAGAAACACTTCCCTGGTTTAATATCTCTTGTAGATGATTCTTGAATATCTGCACAAGATGTTACCATCCACAAGTGTGTTTATCTTCAACCATCATATCTCCTTTCGAACCCTCATGACAAATTGGTGCCAGCGGTGTGGGCGTAAAATTGATAATTACGCCGATGCACAGAGATAAATTCTCGCAGCCGACGACAGACATTTTGTGTGGCCAGTAGGTCGACCTAGCCAGCCAGCTACCTCAAACAAGCTTTTACCAGCCCTCTGCATTATTCACTGGTCAGTCTCTGTGTATTAGTGTTTATTTTGCTATTTGCATTACCTCCGAGGGATTGACCCGGGTTTGCAAAGTAAGCTAAGCCACCTAAGCCAGTCTGTGGTGGGGGAGTCAGCCCAAGCCCAGTCCAGCCAGCCTTACACCATCCACCCTTGCCTGCCAAGCCAGCTTTCCACCCCTGCTGTGCTCATCGTTACAAGTTATCAAGCCAGTCTGTGTGAAGGGTTAAGCTAAGCCAGCCAGCAACTAACCCAGGTGACTAACCCAGTACGTACTCAAGCAAGCCAAGTGGGTATAGTCGTCTTCATCGCTCTGTGTTTCAAGTTCCAAGCCATTCTGAGTGCTTTATAATCCCTGTGGTGTTGTAGTATTTTGTGGGTTTGTTTTTAAGCCAGGCTGGCTTAGAATATTTTTGTGCCTAGTGCGGGTGTCTCCAGTGTGGCTTACGCCATTCATCCCATAGGCCCAGTCACCACACGGTGTCTCACCACTGCGCTGCCTCAACCACCCACCTCACCCACTACCACTGTTTTTGTACCCTTATTACGGCTTCTAGCACCATATTTTTAAGGACCACATAGGGGGTCAAGAGCCAGGTGTGTTCCTTCATCAGTTGCGCCACCGTAAAAGCCTCCTGTGTGGGTCCATCGTCAATTTGCAGACACTGCAAGGCTCCAGGCGGACATCAACCAAATCTTTCAGTGGGCTGCAGAAAACAATATGAAGTTCAACGATGAGAAATTTCAATTACTCAGATATGGTAAACATGAGGAAATTAAATCTTCATCAGATTACAAAACAAATTCTGGCCACAAAATAGAGCGAAACACCAACGTCAAAGACCTGGGAGTGATTATGTCGGAGGATCTCACCTTCAAGGACCATAACATTGTATCAATCGCATCTGCTAGAAAAATGACAGGATGGATAATGAGAACCTTCAAAACTAGGGAGGCCAAGCCCATGATGACACTCTTCAGGTCACTTGTTCTATCAAAGGCTGGAATATTGCTGCACTCTAACAGCACCTTTCAAGGCAGGTGAAATTCCCCGACCTAGAAAATGTACAGAGAACTTTCACGGCGCGCATAACGGAGATAAAACACCTCAATTACTGGGAGCGCTTGAGGTTTCTAAACCTGTATTCCCTGGAACGCAGGAGGGAGAGATACATGATTATATACACCTGGAAAATCCTAGAGGGACTAGTACCGAACTTGCACACGAAAATCACTCACTACGAAAGCAAAAGACTTGGCAGAACGATGCACCATCCCCCCAATGAAAAGCAGGGGTGTCACTAGCACGTTAAGAGACCTTACAATAAGTGTCAGGGGGGCCCCAGACTGTTCAACTGCCTCCCAGCACACATAAGGGGGATTACCAACAGACCCCTGGCAGTCTTCAAGCTGGCACTGGACAAGCACCTAAAGTCAGTTCCTGATCAGCCGGGCTGTGGCTCGTACGTTGGTTTGCGTGCAGCCAGCAGCAACAGCCTGGTTGATCAGGCGCTGATCCACCAGGAGGCCTGGTCACAGACCGGGCCGCGGGGGCGTTGACCCCCGAAACTCTCTCCAGGTAAACTCCAGGTCACGTGTGGAGAGTAGTCAGCGAACGCCGCACAGCCATGAGATTCCACTACCTTCCTCCACCATCCACCTCATTTTTCAAAGTCGCTACAGTGTTAATGAATAATATTTTTCATAGAGACATTTGCGAGTGTTGAGACATTTCTTTTTGTGCTTCCAGTGATTTCTTAGTGAAATTCAGTGACTTGATTAGACTCAGTGTTCATTATATACTGCTTGCAATATTTTTTTTTCTCTTTCTTCAGTGTTAATTTTCGTGCTTTATTTTATGTCTGTTGTGTTGTGTTTTTTTATATATACTTGAAGTAAGTACTTTAGTGTTTTTCCTTGTTGTGTGCAATATATAAGCAGTATAAACCTTGTGTTTACACTTCACAATTATCTTGTGTTCACAGTATTGCAGTGAAGTAATTCAGTAATTTATTACCTTATATTCTGCATCACAGCTCAGTGTTGTCTTCTATATTTTTTTTCTCCCAGCATTTGTGTATTCTTACTGTTTTTGTTTTCATTCATTTGCCATTTTATTTTATTTTTCTCTGTGTGTTGAACATTCTTGTGTTAATTCTTTTCATTTAACCAGTGTCTAATTTGCCTTATCTCCACAGACAATAGTGCCATTATTTTGTTCAAGCAAGACAATTATTTTCCAAAATTTTTCATACCTCAAGTTTCATTGCAAGAAAATTCTAGTATTGTGTTTATATTGATATGTTGTGCCCTGCATCACTGTAAGTGTTCAAACCTTTTTGTTCTGTGTTTTTGCATCTATTATTTTTATATTTCATTGAACAAATTCACTCTTAGTGCAATTTTTAAGTTCTTTTAAAGTAAATCATTCATTTGTTTGTCCAGTAAGTGTTGCTTAAGCTGCAATTAAGAGTTAAAGTGTTCAATCAGTTCATTCCTTGATGATATATTTTTTTTCTTGTAAACTGTATTTTCTTGTGTGTTATTTTTTTTATTATTGCACATTGACTCATTTTGCAATAATTCTTGTGTAAACATTGTGTTGCCATTAAAATTTTTCTTGCAGAAATTTTTTTGTAGTGTTGTGTAGTACTTTCACACTTACACTCACTCACTCATTTGACCATAAACAGAAATATTAATCTCAGTCTTAAAATAATGAATCATGTGATACTCCAATACTGAAACTATTACTGTGCCAAAACAAAGCATTCACATTGCTAAACTCATAAACTAGTATTTAGTCACTTAGCCATAATACCAACTTACCTCATAATTTGTAATATTTTACAATTAAGAATAAAACTAAGTATGCCCGAAATGCCTAGCCATGCTAAGCGTTCTAGTGGTACTCTCTGTAATCACAATTTTACTACATGTAAATCACACAATAACCAAATTTCTGTAAACTCAGCATTGTAATCCTTATAGAGAATAAACTTTGAATTTGAATTTGAATTTGAATAATTGTTATTTGCAATATTGCCACAGTTTATTTCAGTGCAATATTCTGTGAATTCAGTTTTACATTTTTTTTTTTTTTTTTATCACACTGGCCGATTCCCACCAAGGCAGGGTGGCCCGAAAAAGAAAAACTTTCACCATCATTCACTCCATCACTGTCTTGCCAGAAGGTTGCTTTACACTACAGTTTTTAAACTGCAACATTTACACCCCTCCTTCAGAGTGCAGACACTGTACTTCCCATCTCCAGGACTCAAGTCCGGCCTGCCGGTTTCCCTGAACCCCTTCATAAATGTTACTTTGCTCACACTCCAACAGCACGTCAAGTATTAAAAACCATTTGTCTCCATTCACTCCTATCAAACACGCTCACAGCATGCCTGCTGGAAGTCCAAGCCCCCCGCACACAAAAACCTCCTTTACCCCCTCCCTCCAACCTTTCCTAGGCCGACCCCTACCCCGCCTTCCTTCCACTACAGACTGATACACTCTTGAAGTTATTCTGTTTCGCTCCATTCTCTCCACATGTCCGAACCACCTCAACAACCCTTCCTCACCCCCTGGACAACAGTTTTGGTAATCCCGCACCTCCTCCTAACTTCCAAACTACGAATTCTCTGCATTATATTCACACCACACATTGCTCTCAGACATGACATCTCCACTGCCTCCAGCCTTCTCCTCGCTGCAACTTCATCACCCATGCTTCACACCCATTAAGAGCGTTGGTAAAACTATACTCTCATATTCCCCTCTTTGCCTCCAAGGACAAAGTTCTTTGTCTCCACAGACTCCTAAGTGCACCACTCACCCTTTTCCCCTCATCAATTCTATGATTCACCTCATCTTTTATAGACCCATCCGCTGACACGTCCACTCCCAAATATCTGAATACATTCACCTCCTCCATACTCTCTCCCTCCAATCTGATATCCAATCTTTCATCACCTAATCTTTTTGTTATCCTCCTTACTCTTTCCTGTATTCACTTTCAATTTTCTTCTTTTGCACACCGTACCAAATTCATCCACCAATCTCTGCAACTTCTCTTCAGAATCTCCCAAGAGCACAGTGTCATCAGCAAAGAGCAACTGTGGGCAAAATCCCCTTTATTGTGATTCTTTATCTTTAACTCCACGCCTCTTGCCAGACCCTCGCATTTACTTCTCTTACAACCCCATCTATAAATAATTAAACAGCCACGGTGACATCACACATCCTTCTCTAAGGCCTACTTTTACTGGGAAATAATTTCCCTCTTTCCTACATACTCTAACTTGAGCCTCACTATCCTCGTAAAAACTCTTCACTGCTTTCAGTAAATACCTCCTACTTTTTTGTGCATAGTATTTTTCTTTG
>NC_069450.1:36646206-36742506 GCF_026875155.1 Cherax quadricarinatus | reverse complement strand
AATTTTTTGCAAGGTTTTACAGTTTGGGAAAAACTGGTTTGGGGGAAAAAAGTTTTTTGTTTAAAAAAAAGGTTTGAAAACGGAATGATGGGTAGATCATTGATTAGATAAAAGAGGAGGGGTCCAAGACCTTTCTTGGGGGACCCTACTGTATTGGGGGGGTGAGGAGTTGCCCATTTGTGAACACTACTTTTCTGCCTGATCCCATTGTGTGGGAACTCCCCTGTGGGACAGCACAGTAATCTGCCCCCCCCGGGCCCTTTAAACAACAAAAACATTTGGGTTTGTCATGGTGCCAACCATGGTGTGACTTTCTCTTATACCATATATTAGTGAGGCAATTAAGGTATTTAAAAAATGGCCTGTTTATAACTTATCCCCCAACAACAAGACATCCCCCCCCCCTGTAGAACAGTTTTTAAAGGACAAAGTCATTATTTTTGTTTTTGCAAAATTTACTAGAAATCTATGTTCAAAAAAGCGAGAGAAAAGGCCTGTTTTCTATCCAACAATTTATTGAACATAGAATCCTGGGCAAACCTGTGTGACCTGCCTAGACTACATCACAACTGGAGCATTTACTGAAACCTGAAGGCTAACTGTGACCCCAACTTATCAACGGCTGCTCAGAATGGAAGCACTGTTTAAGACTTTCGAAAACTTCTTGGAGCCCTTCCTAAAAAAGATCTAAATAAACTAAGTCTGCTCACATTTTGTGTCACCTAAAATATGAGGCTATTTCTGAGTGTAATACCTATGAAGATGCTATCAAAACCCTCAAGTCTAAAGTATATTAAACCTACAAATGAAATCTTCGCACGCTATCACCTTGCAACTCGCCGCCAGCAGATTGATGAATCCTTAGAGAATACCTTCAAGCACTGAAAATTTTAGGAAAGGGACTGTCACTTCCAAGCATGACAGCTGCCAGTATTGTGAAGAGTCCATCGGATGCTTTTATCAGGGGCCTGCAATCACCATAAAAAGGGCAGCTTTTATTGGAGAATAAAACTCTCGACTTAGCCACTGCCTTTGATCGGGCAAGAGCCTAGATTCAGCCCAAAAGAACTCTGAAGTATACATTACCACCCAGCCTTCTCGAAGGGGAAGCTGCAATTCCTGCCCAAAACTCTTGCAATGAAGTTACTGGGAACCTGCCTCATGACAGCAGCAGCGGGTAGGGTGTTTCTTTTGGGGTTTTCAAGACATCCACGTCCAAAGTGTCCTCTCGTGAAGCAATGTGCCATAAATGCCACAAGAAAGGTCACTTTGCTAAAGTAATGTCGTGCTAACGCATCAACAAGAGCTAGTGCCTCCACACATTCCATGATCATGCGGTTATAGCAACAGTGACTTCGCGCTACTCCAAATTCACTGTCAAAGCAGTTGTGAAAGTATTCATAAAAGGGAACAGAAGTAAGGGTCTTATTGATAGTGGCAGCTCAGAGAGCTTCATCAACCGGGACTTTGTTAAATGCCACTCCTTGACTGTACATCACTCATCAGATACCGTTTCCATGCATCAACATCTCTCTCTATTCAGACCTTAGAGTTTTGAAAGGGTAAATCTCAAGTTAATGGAAAGGACATCAAGAGGTACATTTAGCTATTCGCCACACTGTGCCTGATGTTATCCTTGGTCATGACTTTTAGAAGCTGCATGTAGCGTTACCTAACAATGGGGTGAACTCCTCCTCCTTGTTGGGTGAACTAGCACTTTAAGGTAGACCCACCAAGCTGTTTGCAATCTTACCGCGGATTGCCTCCTATTCAGCTTAAGTTTGCGTATTCATGAGGATCAATGTTCATTGAGAAACCAGGGCTGCTGAAGGAGGGTATAGAACCGAGAATTCCCTTGGTGTGCACAGGTTGTTGTGTTAAGATGATTATAGAAACGGTGACGGCTATCGGGTTACTCTGAGACAATCAACAAATTTACACTTCTTGAAGGGGAACCCTTTTAACCACGAATTTATGATACAGTGACAAAATTGCTCAGTACATGTTAGCACAATTGGGTCACAAAGGCCTACATCAAGTCCCATAAGGAAGAAGAAACCATACACAGCATTTCGGCTAGTGATGGCCTGTACAGTTTACAAACGCCCTTTGGGGTCACCAATGGGGTACTGCTTCCAACAATTTTGATCACCATTCAAAAAAAAAGCACTCATGGAACTTTAAAGCGTATTTAGACAATGTTACCAATTGTGGCAAACCCGAGGAACATGATGCAAACCTTGAAGTTTTTGGAAAACCGCCAAAAGAAAAAATTTAGTTTAAAAAGAGGAAAAGTGCACTTTTTCAACTAAAGGCTTAGCATCCTTGGTTTTGTATGAAGGTTCAATATTCCCAGACCCTGAAAGACTACACCCTACGGAACTTCCAATGCCTAGACAAAAAGTCACTCTGAAGAACTTTGGTCTCTTTGCCTAAACTCACAAGGATCACAACCCAATTCAATAAAGTCCACCCATTAAATGCTACCACATTTCCGTGACAAAGGAAGCAGAACCATTTCCATTCTCTCAAAAAAGGACATTGAAAACTAGGAGTTCAAGCCATTGATGATCCCACCTTCAAGGAAACGATCATCTGACAAATTTCCATTGCTGCGTCTTACTCAGCAGGACGGGTCCCTAGCCTCCTTTTCGAGAACTTCAAAAAAAGAAGTGTCACTGCTGAGAAAGAAGCCCAGGCCACATAGAGCATTTCGCCACTGGGGGCATTTTTTAACTGGAAACTTCACCATAAAAGGAAGAGACCAACGGCCGGATGTATATGTTCGACAAAACACAAAATAGGATAAAGAATGGCATATATAAAGCTGGAGGGTGAACTATCGTGTTATTACTTTTTAAATTTTGTCCGACGGTCAAGAAACAATCTCACCTGATGCATTCTCTAGGTCCCACTGTGACAGCATGTCAGATTGCAATCACTCTCAGCATCCACAAGGGTTTTTGTCACCAGAGTTAGTCCCCGTACCCTTTTGTCAAATCAAAGAACATGGCCTACTCAGTGGAAGATGTGCGACAAGTGATCAGAGTAGTGCAAGTGCAAGCCAAGCTTTCATCAGCCAGAGAAGACTATCTCATAAAATCCACCCAGCCTTTCGAGAGACTGAATATAGATTTCAAAGGACCTCAAACCAAGCAAAAATCAGAATAATATTTCCTTAACATAGTAGATGAATATTCAAGGTTCCCTTTGTGTTCCCCCTGTGCAAATATGGCTGCTTCAACTGTTATTATTGTCTTTCACAGTTGTTCTCTATTTTTGGTATGCCAGCTTATATCCATTCAGACAGGGGATCCTCGTTCATAAGTAACGAACTTCAGGAGTTTCTGGCTAGCAAAGGTATTGCATGCAGCAGAACAACAAGCTACAACCCTCAAGGCAATGGTCAAGTGGAGCAGTTCAGTGGTACTATATGGAAGGCAGTTACAATGACATTGAAGTCACGCAATCTACCTGTTCAACACTGGCAAACTGTCCTACCTGATGCTCTTCACTCTATTAGATCACTGCTGTGCACAGCTACTAATGCAAACCCTCATGAAAGACTCCTCAACTATTCATGTTGTTCCTCTATGGGAGCCTCCGTGCCCATTTGGTTATGTCATCCTGGACCCATTCTCCTGAAGAGTCACCGTAGGATGAACAAGACGGATCCTTTAGTGGAAGAGGTAGAGCTCCTGCAAGCTAATCCACATTACGCCCACATTCGCTACCAAAATGGTAAAGAGACTACAGTATCTACAAGACATTTAGCCCCAGTTGAAATCCCCATTAGTGTGGAATCTCAAGATACACGAATAGATGCAAAAGATGCTTCGTTTTCTCCTGGAAAACCCCTTGAGACTACCCCTATGGAAACAGAGGATTCTGCTCCAGCAGTTAGTCAAACCCCGCTGGAAAATATTGAACCTGGTGAAGAGGCTCAAGGGCTACGAAGGTCGGGATGTATACGTCGCCCACCTAACAGTTTGGGAGATTACTGTCTCTGATATTTTAGAAGGGGGAGATTGTAGTGATACTGCTCCTGTGGGGAGCAGCAGCAGGATAATACTGCACCACCTCTCGGGGCCCTTAACAACAGCAGCAGCTTGGTGTGTGTCATGGGCGCCAACACATGGTGTGTGATTCTCTTCTCTTATATCCATATATTAGTGATGCAGATTACATGGTGAGTTTAAATATGTGGCCTGTAGTTATAACTTTTCTCTTGACATATGCAAGACATCACCCTCCCTGTAGAAGCAGTTATTAGATGTACTAGTCATTATATTTTGTTGTTGCATAAGTACTATGAAGATTCTATGTTCAATAAAGCCTAGAGATAAGGCCTGTGTTTCTATCACAACACATTGTGCGTTAATTTAGAGTACAGCAGTTCATGGTCAACTTTATTAAATGCTTTACGTAAATCAGTGAAAATTCCCAGCGGGACTTCTTTCTTTTCGAGTGCAGTATATATTAGTTCTAGCATGTGTGTGATAGCATCATTTGTGCTTTATTTTCCTGAATCTAAACTGACAAGGGTTTAATATGTTGTGTGAGACGAGGTAGGAATAGATCCGTCTATGAATTAATTTTTCAAAGATTTTAGAGAGCAGTGGTAAGTTAGATATTGGTCTATAGTTATTCAAGTCAGCTTGGTCACCTCCTTTATGGATCGGAGTGACCCTCGCTATTTTAAGGATTATTGGGAAGGTAGATGATTCAATGGATTTGTTAAAGTGTGTTGCAATAACTGGTGACAATACTTGAGAAGCTTTTTTGTACACAAAAGCAGGCAAGTTGTTTATTTCTCCTACCTTGTTTTTAAGGGTGTTGATGATGAGCGAGACTTCTGTTGGCTTGGTTGGAGCTAGGGATAGTGTAGTTGGGTAGGTACCTGTGAGGTAGTCTGATGGACGGGTGTTTGAGCTTGGTATTTTGATTGCTAGATTTTTTTCCTATGGTGGAGAAGAAAACATTGAGTCTGTTTGCTGTTTCAGTTGGTGTGAGTAGGGGTTCATCTGGTTTGATAATTTGTTTTGTTTTGTTTTTGGATAACTTTTTAGTTCCAAGAATTTCAGATAGTTTTTTCCAGGTCTTTTTCATATCACCTTTGATGTTATGTAATCTATTTTCATACAATTTTTTTGATCTTCTTATCAGGCTGGAGAGAGCTGACGAGTAATGTTTAGACTGGTCTCTAGTTACTTGACCCATTCTGTACTGTTTTTCATATTTGTGCTTTGTGATAATGGATTTGAGGATGCTGGGTGTTAGCCAGGGACTATTCAGTCTCTTTGCTGTGATCTGGAGTTTACCTGGAGAGAGTTCCGGGGGTCAACACCACTGTGGCCCGGTCTGTGACCAGGCCTCCTGGTGGATCAGAGCCTGATCTGTTTAGTTTTTTAGGGCAATGTTTGTTGTAGAGGTAATGGGCTTTTTTTTAGAAAATTATTTATACAATCATTCATATCTGTATATGCTTCAAGTTCATTATGCCAGTCGATGTTATTCATAGCTGCTATAAAGTTGTTAACAGCTGTCTCATTATCTAGTCTGAAGGTAACTTTAGTAATGTCTTGGGGCAATTTACCTAGATTGGTTAAGAGAAAGGTTGGGTAGTGGTCTGTAGTGTTGTCTGTGATTATGCCTGATGTTAAAGGGAATATGGTGTTAGTCCAGATGTGGTCTATTAAGGAGATGACTCAAGAAATCGTAATGACACGATTGCAAATAAACCATGCCCCCGCCGGGATTGAACCCGACGGCTGGAGTTTTGAGACTCTATGACCGCGGGTTCAATCCCGGCCGGGGGTATGGTTTATTTGCAATCGTGTCATTACGATTTCTTGAGTCATGTTGACGGCAGTGAAGGGACTTGAGCTAGAGTTCGTCACGGCCATGCTAGCTGGAGATTCGTCTGTAAAAACTTGCATTTGTGGTCACAGAGGTGCCTGTGCTAACTTTCCTATGGTGTAGAAATATACCTAGTTGGATGAATCTTATTGTGGCTAGCTGGTCTAGTGGCTAATGCGACGGGCTGGAGTTTTGAGACTCTATGACCGCGGGTTCAATCCCGGCCGGGGGTATGGTTTATTAAGGAGATACTAGTCTCTGAGATTCTTGTAGGTTTAGATATTGTTGGTAGCAACAGGCAGTTGCTCATAGTGTTTGTGAATTCAGTTACTTGTGGGTCCTGGTCGTGTAGTAGGTTTATGTTGAAATCTCCTGTTAGTAGCAGGTGGTCTTTATTCATGTGTGCATCAGTAATCATGTTTCCTAGTTTTTCACTAAAGTGGTAAATGTTTGACTGTGGTACTCTGTAGATGATTATAACTGTGAGGGGTTTTTGCAGATCTTTTGATTTAAATTTGGCTATGATATATTCACCATGTTCATCCCTTGTGCAAGATTTTTTGATACATTCGAGTTGATTTGAGTAGTATATAGCTGCTCCTTCCCCTTGTTCGTCTGTCCTACAGTTGTGTATGGCCATGTAACCAGGAATGGCATAGACTTCTGTAATATCAGGCTTAAGCCAGGTTTCTGTGAGTGTGATGATTGATATACTGGAATGAAGGGAATTGAGTAATTGTAGCACTGTCTTTCATGGACTGACGAGTGACACATTTCCGGGTGAAATAAATTACAAGAAAAAGAGTTGTATTCTCCTGTTGTCATGTGGGTGCAGCATTTTTGGGGATGGTCAAAATTGCATGTCCCTTTGTTTTTCCAGATATTCCATGCCTGCAGATACCCAAGGCACAGAATTTGCATAGATTGGACTCGAGTGCCAGAACTTTTTGTGGCTGCATGCCCTACTGGTGTTTTTTTTTTCCGCTCCCGATTACCCCAAAACCCCCTTTGAAAAACAAACAAAAAGCACAATGAGCCAGAACCACAAAAAAAGCCCCAACCCCCAACCAACTGTAAGACACATTTCAAACACCTCTAAAATCCCATCTAAAGTTTTCCATCAGTTTTTTTTTGGGAATGTATCAAAAATTTCCCCAAAGCATCATTTTTTATTTCATCTCCAGAAAGAATAGTTAAAATGTAAACTTTTTTTAACCCAGTTACATCACCTTTGGCCACTATCCCCCATATGAGCTTTGCCCCTCCGGGACAGCACCACACCATCGTACTTTTGTCCTCCAGGACAGCATTTGGCACAATCGGGTACACTGTCCTCCGGGACAGCACCGGCACAATCTGGTACATTTTTCCTCCGGGACAGAAACTGACCCCATCGGGTGTAATATTTTTTAAATTCTGTTTTCCCAAAAGGGAACTGTCCCCCAAAGGGATAGCACCACACTGGGGGTTACAGCCTAGCTCCCCCAAACCCATTTATTTTCCCAGCTATTAAAAAAAAGACTGTCGGGTTTTCCAAGAAGCATATATTTTTGTTTGGGGTTTTCCCGCTTTTACTAAATGTAATTTTTTCCCAAAGGTGCCTCTTGTTTGAAACAGACCCACAAGCATTTTTCATAGGGGTTCGAAAAAGGGGGGAGTTTATGGTTTTAAGATAAAAAACCCCCTTGTGGGGTGGGAACAAATAAAAAATTGTCAACTTTGGGAAGGAAGGGGCCCGCCTGCCGTTTTTTGCGCCTGGTAGGTCTAAGCGTGGATGAGAGCGAGGTAAATGCCCTCCCCTCGCCAAGGGCCCCAACCCGTGAAATCATACGTTTACTAGGCCTATAAGGGATCACATAAATAAAACATATGGAAGGGTTTTAAAAATATGATACTCAGATGACTATAAAACACATTTGGGGATCAGCAAATATGGGTGACCCCCTCCCCCCCAAAGTTTCGTATTTCGTCTCGGCATACAATACTACACTATGGCTGAACAGCAGGTGGCGGGCTATTCTATACAATAAAAAAAGACAAATATTTCTTAAACTAATGGAATTTATAATGGGTTTTAACCCTATTCCTTTAACGTAATGGTTTTTAATGGGAATGGGGTTTTTTTAAAGTAATTTCTTACGACTTTTAAGAACAAATCTTTTTACAAATGGATGGAAAAAAGATCGTCAAACGGGATTCAAGCACTCTACGGGTTCTGAGGAAGAATAAATATATTTACAAAGTGAAAGTAATTAACAGCAAGGCAAATCTGGCGCACGCAGATCAGTATTGTTAAATTCTCAGAATTCGGAGGGAACGTGAACACAAAAAATTTCTGAAAAACTGATCAGCTAATAACAAGACACACAGTTGACAATTTCATTCATCTCGGACATCTAATTATACAGGCTGTTTACATTTAAACCCAACTCTGCGAGGGTAAGATTTACATATGCAGAATGGTTATCATCTTTGGGTGGATCAAACTCTTCTGCGATGGCTAACACATGCCTTGACTGAGGGCGATCTGAATGATTAACTACAAAAGATACAGCTACATTCATTAGTGACTGTGGAATTACTAACTCTTCTGCTAGGAGTACTCAACTCGACTGTTCAATACAGTAATTCTTGGCTCATTACAAAGTCACTAATGGATACTGGTGGCTTCACAGTCAGAATAAGATCTTCCTGGGAGCAGGAATCGAATCACACCAGACCACAAGGGATCGGTTCTTTCTTACTGGAGGAATGAACAAACTCGGTGGAGTGGATGACTCTCCCTGGTTGAAAAAAATAATGCTATAACACGCAATATGAGCAAGGGAGAACGAATCTACTATCTCTCACTGCAAGCACAGGGGAAAATAAAACATGGTCAACAATAGAGATATTCAGTCTGAGTCGCACACAGTGACACGAGGTATCAACTATAAAGAAACTTCACTTACAAACGTTAACAACATGTGAAAGTTACTCGAGAAACAACTTCTTACATTGCATGAATTACTGTCAACTAGGATGGGATCACCATCTGGAACACAAGGGACAACAACAACACTCAAGTGAGTACACTAGCCACAGAAACGTCTTTCTGCAACGGCTTGTGGCATCAGCAAGAGATGGCATAACTCATCGCAAGTAAAGTTCTTCTCAAAGCGTCCCCTGGGAAGGAATGAATACTTGAACAAGTCGCCATCGCAAGGATAGTAGTCTCAGCACCCAGGGTTGTCTGAGGTTCCTCTGAAACCCAAGGTAACTGTATACTATCCTGCATGCACGATATTGTGGCTGGATTCCAGACAGGAGTGACAGTATTACTAGTGCCTGACCACTCGGCTATGTTAATAAGTAATGAATGAATCTATAGGAGCTTAATCTGAACTTCACATTTCGCAGCACTTTAACAGATCTCAGATACAAGCTGTGAGAAACACATTGTTTAGCTAGGTACTGTCTTTCAGTCAGTAAGGGGATATTGGTACTGTGGACTGATTCATATTGACTTTGACTGGCATGATACACTATGTGAACATTCAAAAGCGACTGGGACATCTTCTCAGGGAACTTACTCAAGGACATAAAGGCAAGAAAATAAAGAGAATATATGACACATTAAGCTTAAACGAGAAGAAATTATTTATTTAAAAAAAAATAAGTCACACTGTAAGCAAGGAAAACTCACACTCACAAAAGAAAATACTCAACTGAATAAGCAACACTTTGAAAATCAAGAGAAATTGTACTTTACTCAAATCTAATTTGCTCAAATTTACTTTAAATTGAATTAATGGCACAGTGAGTTGTCTTTACTCTCAATGCAATAAGGAAATTCAACAATAAAATGATAAATCAATCAAAACTGTTAAAATGGACTCAATAAAGCTTGTGCAAAATTAAAACAAACTGGGAAAGCAATTCACTAAAAAGAAAAGAAAATGGCACACAAAGAATAAAATACTATGCACAGAAAATGTAGGAGGTAGGTTACTGAAAGCAGTGAAGAGTTTTTACGAGGATAGTGAGGCTCAAGTTAGAGTATGTAGGAAAGAGGGAAATTATTTCCCAGTAAAAGTAGGCCTTAGAGAAGGATGTGTGATGTCACCGTGGCTGTTTAATATATTTATAGATGGGGTTGTAAGAGAAGTAAATGCGAGGGTCTTGGCAAGAGGCGTGGAGTTAAAAGATAAAGAATCACACATAAAGTGGGAGTTGTCACAGTTGCTCTTTGCTGATGACACTGTGCTCTTGGGAGATTCTGAAGAGAAGTTGCAGAATTGGTGGATAAAATTTGGTACGGTGTGCAAAAGAAGAAAATTGAAAGTGAATACAGAAAGAGAAAGGGAGGATAACAAAAAGATTAGGTGATGAAAGATTGGATATCAATTGGAGGGAGAGAGTTGGAGGAGGTGAATGTATTCAGATATTTGGGATGGACGTGTCAGCGGATGGGTCTATGAAAGATGAGGTGAATCATAGAATTTGATGGGGGGAAAAGGGTGAGTGGGGGCACTTAGGATCTGTGGAGACAAAGAACTTTGTCCTTGGAGGCAAAGAGGGGAATATATGAGAGTATATTTTTTTACCAACGCCCCTTATATGGGTGTGAAGCAGGTGATGAATTGCAGCGAGGAGAAGGCTGGGGGCAGGGGAGATGTCATGTCTGAGAGCAATGTGTGGTGTGAATAAAATTTGCAGAGAATTCGAAATTTGGAAGTTAGGAGGAGGTGCGGGATTACCAAAACTGTTGTCCAGAGGGCTGAGGAAGGGTTGTTGAGGGGTTCGACATGTGGAGAGAATGGAGCGAAACAGAATAACTTCAAGAGTGTATCAGCCCTGAGTGGAAGGAAGGCGGGGTAGGGGTCGGCCTAGGAAAGGTGAGGGAGGGGGTAAAGGGGGTTTTTGTGTGCGAGGGGCTTGGACTTCCAGCAGCATGCGTGAGCGTGTTTGATAGGAGTGAATGGAGACAAATGGTTTTTAATACTTGACGTGCTGTTGGAGTGTGAGCAAAGTTAACATTTAGAAGGGGTTCAGGAAACCGGCAGGCCGGACTTGATTCCTGGAGATGGGAAGTACAGTGTCTGCACTCTGAGGAGGGGTGTAAATGTTGCAGTTTAAAACTGTAGTGTAAAGCAACCTTCTGGCAGACAGTGATGGAGTGAATGATGGTGAAAGTTTTTTTTTTTTCCGGCCACCCTGCCTTGGTGGGAATGGGCCAGTGTGATAAAAAAAAAAAAAAAATGTAAAACGAATTCCAGAATATTGCACTGAAATAAACTGTGGAAAATATTGCAAATAACAATTATTCAAATTCAAATTCAAATTCAAAGTTTATTCTCTATAAGGATTACAATGCTGATTTACAGAAATTTGGTTATTGTGTGATTTACATGTAGAAAAAAATTGTGATTACAGAGAGTACCACTAGAACGCTTAGCATGGCTAGGCATTTCGGGCCCTACTTAGTTTTATTCTTAATTGTAAAAAAATTACAAATTATGAGGTAAGTTGGTATTATGGCTAAGTGACCCAAATACTAGTTTATGAGTTTAAACAATGTGAATGCTTTTGTTTTGGCACAGTATATAGTTTCATATTGGAGTATCACATGAAATTTATTATTTTAAGACTGAGATTAAAAATTTCTTTTAAAGGTCAAATGAGTGAGTGAGTGTAATGTGAAAGTACTAACACAACACTACAAAAAAATTCCCGCAAGAAAAATTTTAATGGCAACAAAAATGTTTACACAAGAATTATTGCAAAATTTAGTCAATGTGCAATAATAAAAAAAATAACACACCCAAAAAAATACAGTTTACAAAAAAAAAAAATATATCATCAAAGGGAAAGAACTGATTGAACACTTAACCTCTAATTGCAGCTAAGCAACACTTACTGGACAAACAAATGAATGATTTACCCTTTTAAAAAAACTTAAAAATTGCACTAAGAGTGAATTTGTTTTAATGAAATATAAAAATAAAAAGAGCAAAAACACAGAACAAAAAGGTTTGAACACTTACAGTGATGCAAGGGCACAACATATCAATATAAACACAATACTAGAATTTTTCTTGCAATGAAACTTTAGGTATGAAAAATTTTGGAAAATAATTGTCTTGCTTGAACAAAAAAAATGGCACTATTGTCTGTGGAGATAAGGCAAATTAGACACTGGTTAAAAAGAAAAGAATTAACACAAGAATGTTTCAACACAAAAGAGAAAAATAAAATAAAATGGCAAATGAATGAAAACAAAAAAAAGAAGAATACACAAATGCTGGGAGGAAAAAAATATAGAAGACAACACTGAGCTGTGATGGCAGAATATAAGGTAATAAATTACTGAATTACTTCACTGCAATACTGTGAACACAAGATAATTGTGAAGTGTAAACACAAGGTTTATACTGCTTATATATTGCACACAACAAGGAAAAACACTAAAGTACTTACTTCAAGTATATATAAAAAAACACACAACACAACAGACATAAAATAAAGCAAAAGAAAATTTACACTGAAGAAAGAGAAAAAAAAAATTGCAAGCAGTATATAATTAACACTGAGCTAATCAAGTCACTGAATTTCACTAAGAAATCACTGGAAGCACAAAAAGAAATGTCTCAACACTCGCAAATGTCCTTATGAAAAATATTATTCATTAACACTGTAGCGACTTTGAAAATGAGGTGGATGGTGGAGGAAGGTAGTGGAATCTCATGGCTGTGCGGCGTTCGCTGACTACTCTCCACACGTGACCTGGAGTTTACCTGGGGAGAGTTTCGGGGTCAACGCCCCCGCGGCCCGGTCCTGTGGGCCAGGGCCCCCTGGTGGATCACGCCGATCAACCAGGCTGGGTTTCTGCTGGCTGCAAAGCAAACCAACGTACGAGCCACAGCCCGGCTGATCAGGAACTGACTTTAGGTGCTTTTCCAGTGCCAGCTTGAAGACTGCCAGGGGTCTGTTGGTAATTCCCCCTTATGTGTGCTGGGAGGCAGTTGAACAGTCTCGGGCCCCTGACACTTATTGTAAGGTCTCTTAACGTGCTAGTGACACCCCTCTTTTCATTGGGGGATGGTGCAAACGTCTGCCAAGTCTTTTGCTTTCGTAGTGAGTGATTTTCGGTTTTGCAAGTTCGGTACTAGTCCCTCTAGGATTTTCCAGGTGTATATAATCATGTATCTCCCCCTCCTGCGTTCCCGGAATACAGGTTTAGAAACCTCAAGCGCTCCCAGTAAATTGAGGTGTTTTAATCTCCGTTATGCGCGCCGGAAAGTTCTCTGTACATTTCTAGGTCGGCAATTTCACCTGCCTTGAAAGGTGCTGTTAGATGCAGCAAAATCCAGCCTAATAGAACAAGTGGACCAGAATAGTGTCAACACATGGGGCTTTTGGCCCCCTAGTTTTGAAGGTTCTCATTATCCATCCTGTCCATTTTTCTAGCAGATGGCGATTGATACCAATGTCTATGGTCCTTGAAGTGTGAGATCCTCGACATATCCACTATCAATTTACGACTCCCAGTCTTTGCCGTGGTGTTTCGCTCTATTTTGTGGCCAGAATTTGTTTGTAATCTGATGAAGATTAATTTCCTCATGTTTTACGCAATCTTAGTAATTGAAATTTCTCATATCGTTGAACTTCAATATATTGTTTTTCTGCCGCCCACTGAAAGAATTTGGTTGATGTCCGCCTGGAGCCTTGCAGTGACTGCAAATTGACGAGGACCCACACAGGAGGCTTTTAAAATAATATTACAAACCGGTGGCGCAACTGATGAAGGGAACAACCTGGCTCTTGACCCCCTATGTGTCCTTAAAAAATAATTGTGCTAGAAGCCGTAATCAGGGTTACAAAAAAACACGGTAGTGGGTGAGGAGGGGTGGTTGCGGCAGCGCAGAGGGGAAGAACACCGTGTGGTGACTGGGCCTATGGGATGAAAGGCGTAAGCCACAACTGGGAGACAAACCGCGCACAAGGCCACAAAAATATTCTATAAGCCAAGCCTGGCTTAAAAAAACAAACCCACAAAATACCACACCACCATAACAGGGCTTATAAAGCACTCAGGAATGCTTGGAGGAAGCTTGAAAACACAGAGCGATGAAGACGACTATAACCACCCACTTGGGCTATGGCTGAGTACGTACTGGGTTAGTCCCCACCAGGGTTAGTTGCTTGGCTGGCTTATACTTAACCCTTCAACACAGACTTGGCTTGATAACCTGTAACGATGATCACAGCAGGGGGGAAGCTGGCTTTGGCCAGGCAGGGTGGATGGTGGTAAGGCTTGCTGGACTGGGCTTTGGCTTGACTCCCCCCCCCACCACAGAGAGACTGTAACTATGGCTTAGGGAGGCCTTAGCTTACTTTGCAAAACCCTGGTCAATCCATCCCTCGAGGTAATGCAAATAGCAAAATAAACAACTAATACAACAGAGACGACCATGAATTAATGCAGAGGGCTGGAAAAGCTTGTTTGAGGAAGCCTGGCTGGCTAGTCGGAGAACGACCTAACCTACTGGCCAACAACACACATGTCTGTCGTCTGCTGCGAGAATTAATCCTCTGTGCATCGTCGTAATTATCACTTTTTAAAAACGCCCACAACCGCAGGCAACACCAATTTGTCCATGAGGGTTCGAAAGGAGAATATGATTGTGAGATAAACAACACTTGGTGGATGGTAACATCTTGTGCAGATATTCAGATCATCTACAAGAGATATTAACCAGTGGAAGTGTTTCTGGGTAAAGCCCAAATGAGAACCAACTGTGGAAAAACACACACTGGAATTAAAAGATGGAAACATAAAATGTGAGGCCTTCATAGAAAAACCTGAAGCTACTCTAACAGATGGGAAAATAAAAAGGAACAGGCCAGATGTGCAAATCTCCTCTGGCTCATGGTGCAGATGCAGTCCTGGTAACACAGTAACTGAAAGAAAACAAAATGAAAGTTGGTAGCCCCCCAAGCCGAGACAGGAGCTTCTAGGTGAGGAAAAAGGTTAGACAAGGACATGCAAAACCCAATGTTTACAAATTAAGTACTACAACTGAGATAATAAACCAAAGGGATGCCACAAAGAATAGTCAAGGTAACCTTACCCAGAAATACTTAGTGAAGACAGAACCATTGTTAGTAACAAGCGCTGAAGATAGTCAAGAGACAGAAAAACACGCAAACCGTAGGAAATGCAGAGGCCTAACCAACGAAAAACCAAGGCAAAACAGAATCAAGACTTCTTTCTGTTCTGGTTCTGCCAATTCTATGCATTAGGTATCTGCAGGCAATGGAGATAACATGGAAAAAACAGATAGGATGTGCAAACTTTGACCACCAACCCAAACAATGCCATGCCCATAATGACAACAGGAAAATGCAACCTTCCTTCCCTTGTAAGCTTTTCCCTCCAATCCTGAAATGTGTCACTCTTTAGGTTCAAGGAAAGACAATGTTATATACTTAAATTGTCAAGAAGCACGACCACCTAAAGGGAGGGGACAAGAAGCTACAGAACATCCAGAACCATGAAAAAACCACAGGGTAGTCCACAATCATCCTTCTGAAGGTTTTTAAGCACCATGGCCAGAAAAAAAAGCTGTGGAGTGAACCACAGGCCAATTGGAATGGGCCTTCACCTCCAAAACAACAGACATTATACAAAGGAAAAAAAAGACCTCCCCCATACCTCACCAATATACGACATTCACATTGCAAATATAACAGCACATAAAGCCATCAAAAACGAAACAACAAAACCAAATAATAACCTTTCACTCATCTGTGGACTTGCTTACCAGAAGTCAAACACAATGTTCAAATCAAATCAAGATTATAATATGGGGGTTTACATATTATAGATATTGGTGTGGTTTTACACCATATTAAATACTACAGATGAGGCCACTATCACACCTAGCATGACCTAGGCATTTTGGGGCAGACTAAGATTAATTCCAAAACTATAATGAACATATATACAATGGAGCAAAATAGGAAAAAAGGTATAAGTTTGTAATTTAGCAATGTGAATTGGTTTTGGTTTCGTACAATAGTTTCTATGAAGCCTCCTATATTGAGGAATAATCACAGGCAAATTATAACCAGTTTAAGAATCATTAGGTAATAGTTGTTTATTACATATTCTAATGTTCATATTCAAATCAAGGTGAGTTGTAGGGTGCAAATTGTGGGGAATCACAAGATATCAAAGGGGTAGGTCTAGGTTTGTTTTTTATGTGATGTCATGAATTCAAGAGAATAGGAAGGTTTTTGATGGCATTGTAGTTAGCTGACGGTAGGGTGTGTTCCAGTGAGATAAGTTTTTCTAAACGGTAAGTTTGGAAAGAGATGACTGAGTCTGCAGGTTCTCTAGAGGTTTCACAGTTAGAGGGTGTTCCATGGTTTTAAGGCCCTTTTACTGTACACTCGAATTTTTAAGATAGGTTTAGCTGGACATGGGGAATATCATTAGAGAGGATGTTTGTGTCTGGTGTCATGCCTGTGGTCCTGGTCAAAACTATCAAGAAAATGTTTTAGGTATAAGGTCAGAGGAGGGTGTTAATATTGGTTTTTAAGGTTTCATAAGTGTAGGTTGCAACAGTAGTAAGTTGTGGATGTTCTAACATAAGTTTAGGATCTCCTATGAAGCGTGGGGGGAGGGGGGTATTGCCTGCGATTGGATGTGTGTTCTTCTTGACTAGCAAAAAAACTGCAGCATGCAACGGGAGCGCGTTTGCAAGCAGCATTTGCTGGGTAATTATTGTGGCTTTAGAAGGTGTGTTGCAGCAGTTGATCCCCAAGCACCAAACAGCATAGGAGAGGTAGATCAAAAATGAATGAATAGGCATATGTGTGAGAAGGTACGATGTGGCATTCATTAGTATCTTTGGAGAGTGAACTCAAACCATTTTGAGGATAGTTTTTTTTTTGTTGTGTTGGAGTTTGGGTCCTTAAATACAGTTTGTTGTCGAGGTGCAACAGGCTTAAGGGAATTTGCCCCGTCATTATGTCTGGCAATATAGTGTTGTCGACCTTAATGTTAAGTTGCTGCAACAACACCCTGCTCAGTTACCAAACTAATATAGAAGGTTTTGGGGGACAGTGTTCAAGTGAAATGATTATATTGTCTGTCATATCCAATGTCGGAAGGTTTCCCCACAGAGGACCCCATAAAAGATCATAAAGTGTAGACAAAAAAATATGTATACCAACAACAGATGTTGACACGAGAAACCTAGGCCAAATGGAGGTGGGTTGGGTTGGGGTGGCTTACAACCCTGTATGACTACAGTCACTGTAATATGCTCGGAATTACTAAATGCCTCACATGATGTAGTTGCATTTTTGATCGGAACCAAAGAGCCTGACCAATAATGTTATTATTCAAGCCTCAAGATGCGGAAACTTTAATCCAACAATTCCTGGAGAACAGATTTCCAGAAAAATAGAAACCCAATCTGGAAAAACTAGCAGCTCTCTAGACTGCTCCTGCCCCCAAAACAAGCCCCTAAAGTTGGTACCCATGAACCAGCCGGGCATGTGGCTTGTACGTTGTGATTTGTGCGTAAGGCAGCCAGCAAGACCGCCTGGTTGATCAGGTTCTGATCCCCCCAGGAGGCCTGGTCACAGACCGGGCCGTGGGGGGGGCGTTGACGACATGACCCCGAAGGTAGACCCCCCCGGAACTCTCTCGGCAGGTAAGCTCCCCCAGGTAAACACTTGCTTCTGGGGATTTCAACCTAATTCACCCAAAAAGGAGGAATGTGCAGCAAATATGGCTTGGCAAAGCAGGGAGATAACCCCCGAAGGCAGCTCAGATGACAACCTCGCACAACACAAGATCTTATTAAATCACAGCCACCAAATTCTCCTCAAAACCCAGTAAATAAAAGAGCGAATACGAGTTTGACCTCATCTTCACTATCAATGATGTTGATACAAATATACAGTAAATCAAAAACAATATACTTCTGATCAAAACATAAACAGAGGTTCAGACATATATGTGCAGGTTCCCCAGACCAACAAAATGTGATCGACTCAACTCATGCGAGAGCCTTCCCAAATTCAATTTAATAACAAAAACATAAAGGTGGGAACCAAGTAAACCAGGTCCTAAATGAAATAAACTGGAAAGCTATTCTAATTCTAAGACAACAGGACCCAAACCTATGTCTATTAGAACAAATTAACTCGTGCACTCGAGGTATGCCCAAGGACATATACAGTGAGACCCTCCTTGCCTACACAAACGCATCGAATAACTTTAAATCAGGCCTAGCAATACATTTAACGCAAAAAATTTAGTCCGTCAGGCTAGCGCTAAAAAACTAGCTCAATGTTATCTTTCGTGTCGAGACGCGTTCACCGGTGGGCCTGAGCCCGCCTCACTTGTTTGTGGGTGACAAGTTTTACCTCTAAGACAAGCCATCCACCGCGGTCGCTTCCAAGCAAACAATCGGAACATTTCAAATTATCACAGCCTTTTTTAGAGTTGATTGCAAAACCGTAGCAATATAAGACACCATGGGCATTGTGGGGCCCCCCCAAGAAATGCTTCGAGTGCCAACCCTACGCAAAAGGAGTGAGAATTACTTGGATATGAAGAAAAGATCAATTGGCTAAAACGTATGAAAGTGGAGTGCGTGTCTCCGAGCTGGCCAGGTTGTACACACACCCCCTCCACTACAAAACCACGCTAGCTTATTGTGGCCAAGAAAACGGCAATGCAAGGAAGCTGTTCTAGTCATTGCCAAGGTGCAACTTTGTTTTCGAACCAGAGATCCAAGTGATAGAAATGTTGAGAGACTGTTAATTTGGTGGTGGATAAACAAACACAGACAGCAGGAGAATACTCGCATCTTCTCCAAGCGATCATATGTGAAAAGGCTAGGAGGAAATTGCATGAAATGACGATTTAATTAGGAAAAAATGCCTCCACTATGATGATGTTAAGTGAATTTAAGGCCAGCAAAAGGTTGATTTGAGAGATTTAAGAATCGTAAGAGGCAACATAGTGGGATACGGCATAGAAAGGCTGCCAGTTCTGACCACAACTTTTCCGGCCGGCAGAAAAATATTGTGCATTTTGGGAAATCAAGGAGTACATAGACAGTGAAGGACTAAACCCATGAATCAAGTGTTTACTTGGTGACGAAACAGGCCTGTTTTGGAAGAAAATGCCAAGCAGACCTACATTACTCAGGAGGAAAAAGGCACTTTCCTGACATAAGCCTAATGAAAACAGGCTTACTCTTTGATGGTTTCCCAATTCTAGTGGTGATTGCAAGTGAAGACTTAATTGGTGTATCACACAGAAACTCCCAGTTGTTTCAGGAAAAACATGTCCTCAAGGCTAATCTGTGTGTGCTGTGGAGGCAAAACAGTACGGCATGGGTCCACTAGGACTTTCTCTATGACTTGTAACACCATGCACTTGCCCCCACTGTGAAAAATTACCATATGAAAAGAAATTAAGGCCTTAAGTTCCTCCTGGTATTAGACAAATTCTCCCTTGGTCATTGACCTTCAAATGTGGCAGAGTGACTTCTGCGAAATGAGCATCATTAAGTCAAGTTTTTTGCCTCCTAATACCACTCCTCTCCTGCCAGCCATGGCCAGCAGTCATTTTCCAAACTTCAAAGAAACTGTACACAAAAGCATGCTGTGAAAGGTGCTTTGTAGTGACCTCAGAAACTCAATTGCCTCTAAGAAGAGAGTTCTTGGAGAGATCATTTTATAGCATCCTCAATTGTGTAAAACATTACAGTAAGGCTTGGGAGAAGATACTAAGAGGACCTTGAACTCCTGCTTGGAAGAAACTCGGTGGATAGAATGTGTAACAAAAAGATTTTGAAGGTTTGAGGCTAACCCTAGAATCCAATGCCAGTTGAGGAATCCATTGTGGCATTGTGAAGTCCTTGGGGTTGGAGTGAGGAAAATAAGCACTAAAACCAACTGATGAGCTGCTAGTAATCATGCATTCTTCCACACAAGAGGGGCCAAACCTGAGGCAACAGCTTCAGAGCGGATAGAGAAACTGAGGAAGATGCCGCTTTCAAAGATAACTAGAGAAATTGAGGTAAATAGAGAAATTGAGAAGTTTCCTACTTCAAAGATAAAAGAAAAGTGTGCAATGTGGCATAAAGTGCAAACCTATTTTGAGAAAATCACCCTCAACAACAAATACGAACACAGGCTAAGCAAGTCGTGCGGGACTATTAACAAACTGACAATGTTGTGAAACACATTAGTAATGTCCATAAAGAACGGGAGGTACAGGCCTCTAAGGACAATAATGTAGGCGACAGAGGTCCAGTGACTCTCAGCTGGTCCTAGTGGCATTAAAAGAAGAAGGGACGTAACCCCCGGAAAGATTTGCCACCTCAAGTTCCTAAAGGAAAGGGATTCCCCCTTTTTCAAAAACACACAACAACCAACAACACTCCTCCCCTCCTCCCTTCCCATGAATCAACACAGAACTCAATAAAGGAAGTTGTCATGTAACTGTGCAAAATCTTCCTCAGTTTGGTGTGTATTAAAATTAATATTGCCATGTGTAAAAAATTTTTTTTTTTGTTCATATTTTGGGGGGGTGACAGGATGGATTAATTTGGATTTCCATTTTATCTGATGGGGAAAATTAATTCGCCTAACGATAATTTCACCTAACGTTGAGCTCTCAGGAACGAAAAATTAATAGCGTTAGGCGAGGGTCGACGTAATATATTCCATTAAGGAACAGGAACAGAACATTACCAATTGTAGTCCCCCTATTAAATGTTTGTCCTTTTAATTTAGCTCTAATAATAACTAAACAACTTAGATCATATATTCGCAATTGTAAAACTAATCAAGGTGCATCCTCCAGGTGCTAAAGTAATTAAGTTCAACTATTTTGCCATTAAACTCCAAAGCTCATATATTTGATTACCAACTTTATTGTTCCACCACAACTAATATTAGTCCCTTTTATATTAAATTTTATATTATAATTCTATCTAACTTTAAAGAATTACCTTTAAAGTAAAAAAACTACCTACTTTCAATTTCCCAAGCACCCATTATTTTGATCATCACTTTATTTGTTCACGCACACATTATTTTAGTCCCCCTTTATATTGTCTCCTTTATTTTAGCTTTAAAAACAACTACCTTAGCTCATTATATATTACATTTGTTAAATAATTCAGGTGCTAATTTTTTTTAGCATTAGAATAATTACTTTATTTTTTACTTCATTCTAACTCTTAACTAATACGAATTCACTACAAAAATCTATGATTAACAAGCATTGATCCTGATACCAACCTCCTTATTTAATGACTTAAATGATTCAACACAGATTTACTGTGATTACAACACCAGCAAGAACAATCAAAGGCACTGTCTGCAGAGCTAACAACATAAAACCATACAAACCTAACTACTTTAACCTACAATACCAGATCTTTAAGCAAGCATACTATGAGCGCGCTCCAAGCATAACTAAATTTCCTTGCATGCCAATATGTCCATTATAAACACTATCTGAAACGTGGCTAAAGCCTGAACTACAGAATGTCTTAATGCCATTCCTGTTCCACAGCCATACAACAACTGTAGGCCCAGACACCAGCAACAAGAGGTGGTGGCACAGCTAAATACTACTCATACCAACTAGAATTTATCAACTAATACTTGCACAAGGGATGAAAAAGGGGAAAATAATACTTAAATTCAAATCCAACTACCAACAAAAACCTCTCACAGTTGATAAACCAACTACTGAGACCACAGTCAAACATTAGCCCATTTAGTCAAAAACCCAGAAGTAGAATGTGAATGAATGCCATGAAACAAAGATCACTCACTACTCTCAGGAACTTCCATATAAATCTCCTGCAAGACCAGGACCCCACACATTACTGAATTCACAAACACAATGGAGTAACCTAGCATGTTGCTATCAACAGTAACAAAACCAACAACAAGAGTTACAGATACTAGTGTTTTCCCTACTTGACACAATCTGGACCAACAACAACCATAACCCCTTTAACAATCAGGCCATAATTACAGATAATACCACAGAACCACTACCCTACTTTCCTCTAAAAACAACGCTAGGTAAAATACCGCCAAGACACTACTAAAGTCACCTTCTGACTTCACAAAGAGGCAGGCCATTAATAACTACTCAACAACAGCATTAACAAACAATGACTGGCAACACTGAGCTAGAAATCTATCCAGATATATACGAATGTTTAATAATTTTCAAAAAAAGGACCCAATAACCTTTATAACAAGCCCTGGACCTAAAAAAACTAAACAGATGACTAGCTAAGAGACTGAACAGTCCCTGGCAAACACCCCAGCCTTTCCCGAAATCCATAAATACAAAACACCGATATGAAAAACACTACAGTAATGGGACACATAAACCAGAGACCAAACAAACCGTTATTCGGCAATCCTAACCTGGCCTGATAAGAAGGGCAAACAATTGTATTATGAGAACAGATTATCCAACTTACAAGGTGATAAAAAAAGACCTAGAAGCCCCTATCAGAAATTTCTGGGAACAAAAAAGATATCACGACATAGCGAAATAAAAATAGCAAACTCAGATGAACCCAAACTACACCCCCAACTCCAACTCCCCCCAACAGAAACAGCAAAACAGACTCAATGAATTTTTCTTCTTTTCTTCTCCACTATATCAAAACCTTGCCAATAGATCCCAAGCTCAGTACCCCACCAAATGACTACCTTCACTTGGCAACTACCCACCACGAACACACTGTTCCTTTCCTAGCTCCGACTAACCCATACGAAGTCACCTTTATTATCACGCAAACTGAAAAACAAGGCAGGAGATTTAAATACATTACCACCTTTAAATACAAAAAAGCATTCACCAGTACTATCACCAATCATTGCAACACTCTTTAACCATCCATTGAAATCCTCCTCCACACCTTCCCTACAGTTCTCAATAGCAAGGGTCACACTCCCCCCGATCCCAAAAGGAGGAGAGCCAACAGAGTTGAAGTAACTAAGCCAATATCCAATTTACGACCCTTCTCTCCTCAAAATCTTTCGAAAATTAATTCATACACGTATCCACTCCTACCTCATCCTCCCTAACATTCTCAATCCCCTGCCAATTTGGATCAGCCTAATAAAAATACCTAATGATGCATTATACACATCCTAGAACATATTACACTGCAAAGAAGAAAAAAGAAGGTTCCACTGGGGAATCATCCATTCATTGACTTACCGTAAAAGCTTTTTGATACAGTTGAACCATGATTTGCTCCAAGTAAAATTGTCACACTATTGTAATTAGAGGGCACCTTACGCTTCGCCCTCAACTACCTCAAGAGCTTACCCCTCAGCAACAGAAGCCAAATAATTGTGACGCAAATGGGGCAAGCTCTTCCGCACAACCAATTACAGTTGGTGTCCCACAGGGAAGTGTCCCTTGGCCCTCTTCTCTTTTCTCCTATACATAAATGACCTAACCAAATGCTGTCGCAATTCCTCAAACCCACACTTTTTTGCAGATGACCAAACCACATACGTCTCTCTCACCCGAGCCCAGTCACGCTAGCCAAAACTGTAAACACCGAATTACAGAAAATATCTACCTGGATGAGAGACAAACAAACTTACAACAAAACATTGAACAAAACCTACTTCATTTCATTTTGGAGCCAGACTAACAGAGTACCTAATTTTAATTGTTTAATATAACGATAAAAACGGATCACCTATCACAAAGCCTAATAGAGGGAAAATTCCTTAGGAATCGCCACCTCGATAACAGACTCAAATATCATAACACATATACAAAAACAAAATTTCTAAGAAATTTCCAATACTTAGCATACTATCGAAGATTTGGTACTATTGTTCCCCGTCAGCCCTCCTGGCCCTTTAATCACTCTCTTATTACCCCGAAAAAAAAATCTCTTATTTATCCCCTTTCTCACCTATGGAATTTTTGGTGCATGGGGCCTCAACAACGAACTAACCATCTCAGACCACTAATTTACTAAACCAACAAAAGGGAAGGCAGCAGTGGAATGATTAACAAATCTTCACTACAAAGGCAAGCACACATTACTCCATTCCAACTCCACGAATATTACCAAAACACTCAACCACTCAACCCCCCATAAACAAAACATCCATAACTTATTAATTGCACTTATTAACAGACATAGAATCACTTAACTCTGATATTAACAACCCTCATACCCTCAACATCTCCCTTGCAACCTCAAAACATAACACATGACCTAATACAAGGACCTGATCACTCTTTGATGTTCCTCTCGTGTCCATCTCACAACACGCTATGCAAAAACTCAATGACAGAAAAGAGAGGCCCTAAAATCTGGAATTCATTACCTGTAAATATAAAAGAAACACTACCTATTTATAAATTCAGTCTCTTCTCAAAGTTCACTTACCTCACCTTCTTCACTCAAAAACCAAAGTAAATCCTGAATAACTGAACCATATAAATTTATACCTAAAATGTTACCACAATTATTATCACACATAACAAATGTTTAAACCTAACTATTATTTTTTTTAAATACACTACCTAACTGAATACTACTGCTATACTCCATTCACTAGAATAACAGCAAAGGCAAATGCAAACATAGACCTGTCTTTGTAATAAACTCATATGAAATTTTATAAGTTATCTGTTTACAATAATGGTATTACACTGATTTCCCAAACATTGCTTAGTTTAATCTTACGTTAATTTTAAGCCATAGCCTGTAATGCTATGCATAAAGTAGTGGGCTTTGGCATGCTGCTCTTAACCTTATTTTTGTACCTCTGTTTGTATCTAAAATTTTCTAATAAAAAATAAATAAAAAATACAAAGAAAGAGAAAAGTGCTTCTTCCCTACACAGAACAAAAGCAAAGAGATTATGTCTAACAAAGCGGCTAAAGACGATAGTAAGGGGTTGCCTAGTGTACGTATACCTGTAATACAAAGGTAAGCACAGTCAGCAGAATTAGCAAACACAAAACTTAAGCTAAAGGAATCTTACAGGAGTCAAGAAATGCGGGAAGAACTAAACAGCCACAAACAACATTGAAAGAATCCCAAAAATTTTCTTTTCTTATATGCAAAATCTAAGTTGAGAACAACATGCCAGTAATTAAGAAGCCCCTACATAGACGACAAGGGTCCTATAACAGATGATAGCAAGGAAATGATGAGCTCTCAAGTCCCGTTATGACTGTTTATATAACGAGCTGCACAACCAGACATGAGAGGCTTGAAGAACCTAAATAACTTTTTATAATGAGAACAAAACAGAATTGGCAGATTCACAACCTATTGATATTATCCTAATTCCAAATGACATCACATGGCCACTCTTGCGCCCTAGGCCCAACACTGGAACTCTTACTACTACTACTTACCGTGTTCATCAAGAACTTGCAAGAACCCCTATCTGTGCTTTTAAAGAAAAACATCCTATAGAGAAGAAAAGCATGACACAGGGTCACATCCCACAGCTGCTAACAACAACAAACATGAGCCCCACTCCACAAAGGGGCAGTAAAGCAAGGAGCAAAGACCTGAACCCGTAAGCACTAACATCCCATATACAAATTATTGAAAAGGGTTCTAAGCAGCAAGATCGCCACTCGCTGTTCTGCTAGATACCCATCAGTTACACTATCCATTGCGACAATGGGTTTAGGAGCAAAATAAAATGCAGATGTAGCTACACGGACTTTGCAAAAGCCATTGAATAAGTGTGACATGAGTAATAGGCACACAAAATGTGTGATAAAGGAATAACAACGGAAAAAGTTGGTAGATGATCCTATAAATAACTTCCTAACAAAATAGAGCATAAGTAATAGTAAAACAGAGTAACGTCTCAGCAGCTATGGTGAAAAACACCTGTTCCATAAGGCACAGCACTTGCTCCTCCCATCTATAATTCCTCATCCTCTAAATACTACACAGAGATGTAAAAACCATACTCCATGTCTTTCTTTTGCAGAGACACCTGCATAGCTATGGACAGTGTTCTCAATCTCCATCGAAGACACAGCAAAACTCCAAGTGGACATCAACCAAATCTTCAAATAGGGCACTCAAAACAATATGAAGTTCAATGAAGTGAAACTTAACTACTCACATATGGAAAACTTGAGGAAATTAAAACTGTATCATGGACACGCCAAATTCAAACCATACAATATAACAAAAAAGTAATGTGAAGGACCTGGGAGTGATAAAGTCAGAGGATCTCACCTTCCAGACCACCAAAATTGTATCTAGCTACCACACATCTGCTAGGAAATGATAGGCTAGATAATGAGAATCTTCAAAACACGGTGATGCCAAGCCCAGATGATTCTCTTCAAATCGCTTGTTTTTCTCTCTAGCCGCTGAATACTTCTGACCACCAACTGCCCGCACCATTCACGGCAGGCGAAATTCCTGATCTAGAGAGTGTATCAAAGAAACCTTTCCAACAGCAAGCAACGACAGTACGATACGGCACCTAAATTACTGGAAGGGGATGCGAAGGTCCTTGATTTGAAATCCCTGGAATAACAGTGAGAAAGATATACAAGATTATATACACTTGGAAAATCCCAAGAGGGATTAGTATCAAACTTGGAACACGAAAATCACTATCACTCCCTACGAAAGCATAAGCAAAGACCGGCAGGAGATGCAACATTCTTGTGAAGGTTATGAAAAGCAGGGGTGCTAATAAGTACAGTGCTAGACAAATACAATAAAGTGTTTCAGGCAACAAGACTGTTCAGCTGCGCGGAGGCAGATGAACAGTCTTGTTGTCTTCACGAAGGCATTGGACAGCACCTGAAGTCAGTAACTGACCAGCTGGATTTGGTTCATACGGTTCCAGTTTCACAATGCAGCCTTCATTAGCACCTGGTTTGATCAGACCCTGATCCCCACCACAGTGGTTTGGTCTCATACCAAACTGTGGGTGTTTGACCCCCAAAACCCTAAAAACCCTCTCCATCCAGGTATGTCTTATTAAATCTCATTTGGTAGGGAAGATTCTATAACCTCATTTTGTGGAAAATCTTGCCATTATTCGCCTTAAACCATTACTTTAGGTGCATGATACCTCACACTATACATACCATTGGTCTTACCCAGAGCAGTTGCAAGGTGAGGAAAACAATCTGATAAACAGATATATATTGTGGAATCTCAAGACACAAAACCATAGTTTCACACCACTAGCAACATGAGTTTTGTAAGTGCCGCCCCTGCCGTGCCGCTCTGCTATTGACCAAACCCTTACCATCGCTTAGATAGCGTATGTTCATAATTGCCTTGTGCAAAACACCACAGTCTTTTATAATCCTGAAAAGCATAATGGGAACTACATAGAGATATAACTATTTTTCTCAAGCTCATTTCTTAGACCTCTGAGGCAATCTAGCTGACATTTTCTGGTTTTGGGTTAATAATCTTGCGTTTCCCTGGACTTATTCCACGCTGCGCTGAGGGTTTCCTCCCACTCCTTTTCCTTCTTTTTTTTCTCTTTAGCTATAAATGAATCTGGCCTCTGTTTCCCCCAGTTTAAATTTGGTCCATAACTTTATGTTGATACTTGTTATAGCTTATTACATAGGCACAGACTGTCGCCTAGTAGCAGCCCAACTCGCCAGAATTTTGTCAACGCTGTTTCCCCAATGGGTCACATACTCAAGATTTAAATTTTCTAGTGCTAAAACACATCAAATTAACTTCCACCCAGACGTATCTGCTGTCCTTCCTGATACTCCATGGTACCTGTGGTTCTTACAACATCCTGAATGGATAAACCCCAGATTCTCGGTTTTCCGGTCCTTCTGGCTTTAATCCTGTTGTCCTGGAAACCTCACATTACCTCCCTGAAAGAAAACATGTTGCCATAACCCGACAAACACCTAAAACCCACGCTCATCCTTTCATGGGGGAGGTATCATTCGAATTCTCCTTCTGACTTGACTGCATACCAGGCTCTAATAGTTTTGATCAAAACTAGACTATGGTGCCCCTGATATATTCTGCGGATTGTCCTGTCAATCTTACTCTTTCTAAACAATTGATCTCATCCCATAAATCAAGAGGGATTAGTTTATGACAAGGGGTGCTGTTGCTCCTTACCTGTCGAGAGCCTATATACAAGGCAAATGTTCCATCCGATGAACAATCACAGTGATGCCCATTTCTCTCCGTTTATTTTGTATGTCTCTGGTTTCCTGACCCTTCTATTTTCAGGATATAGCAATGGATATTAGTAGAAGGAAGCCTATTATTTTGTTCATCACACCCCTTGATTACTCTGTCCCTTTTTCTTCTCTTTGTTTTACTCACTTGCCTTCTCTTCAGGTTGCCCTCTTTAATGTTTCAGATCTTCTTTCCTTAACCGTTTGTGGCACAAAAGCCCATATACCTACAGTTGCTTCTTTCACACTTACCTTTTTTCTTAACCACTTCTTCCTCCTGACTCATTCTCATGCTGTTGTAGTTTACACACAGATAGTTTAAATCCTCTGATAGTGTTCCAGTTGCAGCATGTTCCTGACAGTGTTATACAAGTTATTATCATCTTCTCTGTATAATAATACCATTCTTTGCACACGTTATACGAAGGTTTTTATTAGCCCTTAACGGTCACAATACGTATATACGTATACATTTTTTTTTTTCAACATTTGAAAGTATGTATAAAAAAAAGTAGATCTTCTTTTTGTGTTTTTCTACATTGAAGAACAGTTGTAAAAAAAAACTTGATTCTACTTTTTTTATTTGTTATATATACTGAAAATATGAAAAAAAAAAACACTTAGATCTACTTTTGTAGTCACTCCACATGTGAACGTAATCTGTGTTGGCCGGGGCGTGTTTGCGGGTTGCGGCCGCCCTACCAAACTAGCAGTTAAATGGATACCCCGTCCCGGCACGGCAGTACCACTGGGTACATCATCACACCCATTGTGGGACTCTGAGCCTGCCTTATGAGCAGTACGTACCTACACACCTCACGGAAACAAAACATCTAATGGCCCTTAAAGCCGTAGGTACCCTGAACAACCTAACGGTACGGCATCTAAGCAGTAGGGGTACCTGAAAACACCTAAAGGTAACACATCTACTGGCTTAGAAGCGTAAGTACCTGAACACCTCACGGTATGGCATCAAAGCATATGTACAGAAACACCTCACGGTACCCACAGCTACAGCATTAGAGCATAAGTACCTGAACACCTCACAGTACAAACATCCTACTTGGCTTTAAAAGCAAGTAAGTACCTGAAAAACATACTTATTTGTAAGGTCTCTTAAACAACGTGCTAGTGACACCCGCTACAACCCCTGCTTTCATTGGGGGAGGTGCATATCGTTCTGCCCATAGAAGTCTTTTGCTTTTCGTATGAGTGCTGTTCGTGTGCAAGTTCGCGTACTCTAGTCCCTCTAGATTTTCGCCAGGTTGTATATAATCATGTATCTCCTCCCCGCCCTGCGTTCCAGGGGAAATACAGGTTTAGGAAACCTCAACAAGCGCATCCCCCAGTAATATTGAGGTGTTTTAAAATCTCCGGTATGCGCAGCCGTTGGAAAGTTCTCATGTACATTTTCTAGGGACGGGGGGCAATTTCACCTGCCTTGAAAGGTGCTGTAAGATGCAGCAAAATCCAGCCTAATAGAACAAGTGGACCAGAATAGTGTCAACACATGGGGCTTTTGGCCCCCTAGTTTTGAAGGTTCTCATTATCCATCCTGTCCATTTTTCTAGCAGATGGCGATTGATACCAATGTCTATGGTCCTTGAAGTGTGAGATCCTCGACATATCCACTATCAATTTACGACTCCCAGTCTTTGCCGTGGTGTTTCGCTCTATTTTGTGGCCAGAATTTGTTTGTAATCTGATGAAGATTAATTTCCTCATGTTTTACGCAATCTTAGTAATTGAAATTTCTCATATCGTTGAACTTCAATATATTGTTTTTCTGCCGCCCACTGAAAGAATTTGGTTGATGTCCGCCTGGAGCCTTGCAGTGACTGCAAATTGACGAGGACCCACACAGGAGGCTTTTAAAATAATATTACAAACCGGTGGCGCAACTGATGAAGGGAACAACCTGGCTCTTGACCCCCTATGTGTCCTTAAAAAATAATTGTGCTAGAAGCCGTAATCAGGGTTACAAAAAAACACGGTAGTGGGTGAGGAGGGGTGGTTGCGGCAGCGCAGAGGGGAAGAACACCGTGTGGTGACTGGGCCTATGGGATGAAAGGCGTAAGCCACAACTGGGAGACAAACCGCGCACAAGGCCACAAAAATATTCTATAAGCCAAGCCTGGCTTAAAAAAACAAACCCACAAAATACCACACCACCATAACAGGGCTTATAAAGCACTCAGGAATGCTTGGAGGAAGCTTGAAAACACAGAGCGATGAAGACGACTATAACCACCCACTTGGGCTATGGCTGAGTACGTACTGGGTTAGTCCCCACCAGGGTTAGTTGCTTGGCTGGCTTATACTTAACCCTTCAACACAGACTTGGCTTGATAACCTGTAACGATGATCACAGCAGGGGGGAAGCTGGCTTTGGCCAGGCAGGGTGGATGGTGGTAAGGCTTGCTGGACTGGGCTTTGGCTTGACTCCCCCCCCCACCACAGAGAGACTGTAACTATGGCTTAGGGAGGCCTTAGCTTACTTTGCAAAACCCTGGTCAATCCATCCCTCGAGGTAATGCAAATAGCAAAATAAACAACTAATACAACAGAGACGACCATGAATTAATGCAGAGGGCTGGAAAAGCTTGTTTGAGGAAGCCTGGCTGGCTAGTCGGAGAACGACCTAACCTACTGGCCAACAACACACATGTCTGTCGTCTGCTGCGAGAATTAATCCTCTGTGCATCGTCGTAATTATCACTTTTTAAAAACGCCCACAACCGCAGGCAACACCAATTTGTCCATGAGGGTTCGAAAGGAGAATATGATTGTGAGATAAACAACACTTGGTGGATGGTAACATCTTGTGCAGATATTCAGATCATCTACAAGAGATATTAACCAGTGGAAGTGTTTCTGGGTAAAGCCCAAATGAGAACCAACTGTGGAAAAACACACACTGGAATTAAAAGATGGAAACATAAAATGTGAGGCCTTCATAGAAAAACCTGAAGCTACTCTAACAGATGGGAAAATAAAAAGGAACAGGCCAGATGTGCAAATCTCCTCTGGCTCATGGTGCAGATGCAGTCCTGGTAACACAGTAACTGAAAGAAAACAAAATGAAAGTTGGTAGCCCCCCAAGCCGAGACAGGAGCTTCTAGGTGAGGAAAAAGGTTAGACAAGGACATGCAAAACCCAATGTTTACAAATTAAGTACTACAACTGAGATAATAAACCAAAGGGATGCCACAAAGAATAGTCAAGGTAACCTTACCCAGAAATACTTAGTGAAGACAGAACCATTGTTAGTAACAAGCGCTGAAGATAGTCAAGAGACAGAAAAACACGCAAACCGTAGGAAATGCAGAGGCCTAACCAACGAAAAACCAAGGCAAAACAGAATCAAGACTTCTTTCTGTTCTGGTTCTGCCAATTCTATGCATTAGGTATCTGCAGGCAATGGAGATAACATGGAAAAAACAGATAGGATGTGCAAACTTTGACCACCAACCCAAACAATGCCATGCCCATAATGACAACAGGAAAATGCAACCTTCCTTCCCTTGTAAGCTTTTCCCTCCAATCCTGAAATGTGTCACTCTTTAGGTTCAAGGAAAGACAATGTTATATACTTAAATTGTCAAGAAGCACGACCACCTAAAGGGAGGGGACAAGAAGCTACAGAACATCCAGAACCATGAAAAAACCACAGGGTAGTCCACAATCATCCTTCTGAAGGTTTTTAAGCACCATGGCCAGAAAAAAAAGCTGTGGAGTGAACCACAGGCCAATTGGAATGGGCCTTCACCTCCAAAACAACAGACATTATACAAAGGAAAAAAAAGACCTCCCCCATACCTCACCAATATACGACATTCACATTGCAAATATAACAGCACATAAAGCCATCAAAAACGAAACAACAAAACCAAATAATAACCTTTCACTCATCTGTGGACTTGCTTACCAGAAGTCAAACACAATGTTCAAATCAAATCAAGATTATAATATGGGGGTTTACATATTATAGATATTGGTGTGGTTTTACACCATATTAAATACTACAGATGAGGCCACTATCACACCTAGCATGACCTAGGCATTTTGGGGCAGACTAAGATTAATTCCAAAACTATAATGAACATATATACAATGGAGCAAAATAGGAAAAAAGGTATAAGTTTGTAATTTAGCAATGTGAATTGGTTTTGGTTTCGTACAATAGTTTCTATGAAGCCTCCTATATTGAGGAATAATCACAGGCAAATTATAACCAGTTTAAGAATCATTAGGTAATAGTTGTTTATTACATATTCTAATGTTCATATTCAAATCAAGGTGAGTTGTAGGGTGCAAATTGTGGGGAATCACAAGATATCAAAGGGGTAGGTCTAGGTTTGTTTTTTATGTGATGTCATGAATTCAAGAGAATAGGAAGGTTTTTGATGGCATTGTAGTTAGCTGACGGTAGGGTGTGTTCCAGTGAGATAAGTTTTTCTAAACGGTAAGTTTGGAAAGAGATGACTGAGTCTGCAGGTTCTCTAGAGGTTTCACAGTTAGAGGGTGTTCCATGGTTTTAAGGCCCTTTTACTGTACACTCGAATTTTTAAGATAGGTTTAGCTGGACATGGGGAATATCATTAGAGAGGATGTTTGTGTCTGGTGTCATGCCTGTGGTCCTGGTCAAAACTATCAAGAAAATGTTTTAGGTATAAGGTCAGAGGAGGGTGTTAATATTGGTTTTTAAGGTTTCATAAGTGTAGGTTGCAACAGTAGTAAGTTGTGGATGTTCTAACATAAGTTTAGGATCTCCTATGAAGCGTGGGGGGAGGGGGGTATTGCCTGCGATTGGATGTGTGTTCTTCTTGACTAGCAAAAAAACTGCAGCATGCAACGGGAGCGCGTTTGCAAGCAGCATTTGCTGGGTAATTATTGTGGCTTTAGAAGGTGTGTTGCAGCAGTTGATCCCCAAGCACCAAACAGCATAGGAGAGGTAGATCAAAAATGAATGAATAGGCATATGTGTGAGAAGGTACGATGTGGCATTCATTAGTATCTTTGGAGAGTGAACTCAAACCATTTTGAGGATAGTTTTTTTTTTGTTGTGTTGGAGTTTGGGTCCTTAAATACAGTTTGTTGTCGAGGTGCAACAGGCTTAAGGGAATTTGCCCCGTCATTATGTCTGGCAATATAGTGTTGTCGACCTTAATGTTAAGTTGCTGCAACAACACCCTGCTCAGTTACCAAACTAATATAGAAGGTTTTGGGGGACAGTGTTCAAGTGAAATGATTATATTGTCTGTCATATCCAATGTCGGAAGGTTTCCCCACAGAGGACCCCATAAAAGATCATAAAGTGTAGACAAAAAAATATGTATACCAACAACAGATGTTGACACGAGAAACCTAGGCCAAATGGAGGTGGGTTGGGTTGGGGTGGCTTACAACCCTGTATGACTACAGTCACTGTAATATGCTCGGAATTACTAAATGCCTCACATGATGTAGTTGCATTTTTGATCGGAACCAAAGAGCCTGACCAATAATGTTATTATTCAAGCCTCAAGATGCGGAAACTTTAATCCAACAATTCCTGGAGAACAGATTTCCAGAAAAATAGAAACCCAATCTGGAAAAACTAGCAGCTCTCTAGACTGCTCCTGCCCCCAAAACAAGCCCCTAAAGTTGGTACCCATGAACCAGCCGGGCATGTGGCTTGTACGTTGTGATTTGTGCGTAAGGCAGCCAGCAAGACCGCCTGGTTGATCAGGTTCTGATCCCCCCAGGAGGCCTGGTCACAGACCGGGCCGTGGGGGGGGCGTTGACGACATGACCCCGAAGGTAGACCCCCCCGGAACTCTCTCGGCAGGTAAGCTCCCCCAGGTAAACACTTGCTTCTGGGGATTTCAACCTAATTCACCCAAAAAGGAGGAATGTGCAGCAAATATGGCTTGGCAAAGCAGGGAGATAACCCCCGAAGGCAGCTCAGATGACAACCTCGCACAACACAAGATCTTATTAAATCACAGCCACCAAATTCTCCTCAAAACCCAGTAAATAAAAGAGCGAATACGAGTTTGACCTCATCTTCACTATCAATGATGTTGATACAAATATACAGTAAATCAAAAACAATATACTTCTGATCAAAACATAAACAGAGGTTCAGACATATATGTGCAGGTTCCCCAGACCAACAAAATGTGATCGACTCAACTCATGCGAGAGCCTTCCCAAATTCAATTTAATAACAAAAACATAAAGGTGGGAACCAAGTAAACCAGGTCCTAAATGAAATAAACTGGAAAGCTATTCTAATTCTAAGACAACAGGACCCAAACCTATGTCTATTAGAACAAATTAACTCGTGCACTCGAGGTATGCCCAAGGACATATACAGTGAGACCCTCCTTGCCTACACAAACGCATCGAATAACTTTAAATCAGGCCTAGCAATACATTTAACGCAAAAAATTTAGTCCGTCAGGCTAGCGCTAAAAAACTAGCTCAATGTTATCTTTCGTGTCGAGACGCGTTCACCGGTGGGCCTGAGCCCGCCTCACTTGTTTGTGGGTGACAAGTTTTACCTCTAAGACAAGCCATCCACCGCGGTCGCTTCCAAGCAAACAATCGGAACATTTCAAATTATCACAGCCTTTTTTAGAGTTGATTGCAAAACCGTAGCAATATAAGACACCATGGGCATTGTGGGGCCCCCCCAAGAAATGCTTCGAGTGCCAACCCTACGCAAAAGGAGTGAGAATTACTTGGATATGAAGAAAAGATCAATTGGCTAAAACGTATGAAAGTGGAGTGCGTGTCTCCGAGCTGGCCAGGTTGTACACACACCCCCTCCACTACAAAACCACGCTAGCTTATTGTGGCCAAGAAAACGGCAATGCAAGGAAGCTGTTCTAGTCATTGCCAAGGTGCAACTTTGTTTTCGAACCAGAGATCCAAGTGATAGAAATGTTGAGAGACTGTTAATTTGGTGGTGGATAAACAAACACAGACAGCAGGAGAATACTCGCATCTTCTCCAAGCGATCATATGTGAAAAGGCTAGGAGGAAATTGCATGAAATGACGATTTAATTAGGAAAAAATGCCTCCACTATGATGATGTTAAGTGAATTTAAGGCCAGCAAAAGGTTGATTTGAGAGATTTAAGAATCGTAAGAGGCAACATAGTGGGATACGGCATAGAAAGGCTGCCAGTTCTGACCACAACTTTTCCGGCCGGCAGAAAAATATTGTGCATTTTGGGAAATCAAGGAGTACATAGACAGTGAAGGACTAAACCCATGAATCAAGTGTTTACTTGGTGACGAAACAGGCCTGTTTTGGAAGAAAATGCCAAGCAGACCTACATTACTCAGGAGGAAAAAGGCACTTTCCTGACATAAGCCTAATGAAAACAGGCTTACTCTTTGATGGTTTCCCAATTCTAGTGGTGATTGCAAGTGAAGACTTAATTGGTGTATCACACAGAAACTCCCAGTTGTTTCAGGAAAAACATGTCCTCAAGGCTAATCTGTGTGTGCTGTGGAGGCAAAACAGTACGGCATGGGTCCACTAGGACTTTCTCTATGACTTGTAACACCATGCACTTGCCCCCACTGTGAAAAATTACCATATGAAAAGAAATTAAGGCCTTAAGTTCCTCCTGGTATTAGACAAATTCTCCCTTGGTCATTGACCTTCAAATGTGGCAGAGTGACTTCTGCGAAATGAGCATCATTAAGTCAAGTTTTTTGCCTCCTAATACCACTCCTCTCCTGCCAGCCATGGCCAGCAGTCATTTTCCAAACTTCAAAGAAACTGTACACAAAAGCATGCTGTGAAAGGTGCTTTGTAGTGACCTCAGAAACTCAATTGCCTCTAAGAAGAGAGTTCTTGGAGAGATCATTTTATAGCATCCTCAATTGTGTAAAACATTACAGTAAGGCTTGGGAGAAGATACTAAGAGGACCTTGAACTCCTGCTTGGAAGAAACTCGGTGGATAGAATGTGTAACAAAAAGATTTTGAAGGTTTGAGGCTAACCCTAGAATCCAATGCCAGTTGAGGAATCCATTGTGGCATTGTGAAGTCCTTGGGGTTGGAGTGAGGAAAATAAGCACTAAAACCAACTGATGAGCTGCTAGTAATCATGCATTCTTCCACACAAGAGGGGCCAAACCTGAGGCAACAGCTTCAGAGCGGATAGAGAAACTGAGGAAGATGCCGCTTTCAAAGATAACTAGAGAAATTGAGGTAAATAGAGAAATTGAGAAGTTTCCTACTTCAAAGATAAAAGAAAAGTGTGCAATGTGGCATAAAGTGCAAACCTATTTTGAGAAAATCACCCTCAACAACAAATACGAACACAGGCTAAGCAAGTCGTGCGGGACTATTAACAAACTGACAATGTTGTGAAACACATTAGTAATGTCCATAAAGAACGGGAGGTACAGGCCTCTAAGGACAATAATGTAGGCGACAGAGGTCCAGTGACTCTCAGCTGGTCCTAGTGGCATTAAAAGAAGAAGGGACGTAACCCCCGGAAAGATTTGCCACCTCAAGTTCCTAAAGGAAAGGGATTCCCCCTTTTTCAAAAACACACAACAACCAACAACACTCCTCCCCTCCTCCCTTCCCATGAATCAACACAGAACTCAATAAAGGAAGTTGTCATGTAACTGTGCAAAATCTTCCTCAGTTTGGTGTGTATTAAAATTAATATTGCCATGTGTAAAAAATTTTTTTTTTTGTTCATATTTTGGGGGGGTGACAGGATGGATTAATTTGGATTTCCATTTTATCTGATGGGGAAAATTAATTCGCCTAACGATAATTTCACCTAACGTTGAGCTCTCAGGAACGAAAAATTAATAGCGTTAGGCGAGGGTCGACGTAATATATTCCATTAAGGAACAGGAACAGAACATTACCAATTGTAGTCCCCCTATTAAATGTTTGTCCTTTTAATTTAGCTCTAATAATAACTAAACAACTTAGATCATATATTCGCAATTGTAAAACTAATCAAGGTGCATCCTCCAGGTGCTAAAGTAATTAAGTTCAACTATTTTGCCATTAAACTCCAAAGCTCATATATTTGATTACCAACTTTATTGTTCCACCACAACTAATATTAGTCCCTTTTATATTAAATTTTATATTATAATTCTATCTAACTTTAAAGAATTACCTTTAAAGTAAAAAAACTACCTACTTTCAATTTCCCAAGCACCCATTATTTTGATCATCACTTTATTTGTTCACGCACACATTATTTTAGTCCCCCTTTATATTGTCTCCTTTATTTTAGCTTTAAAAACAACTACCTTAGCTCATTATATATTACATTTGTTAAATAATTCAGGTGCTAATTTTTTTTAGCATTAGAATAATTACTTTATTTTTTACTTCATTCTAACTCTTAACTAATACGAATTCACTACAAAAATCTATGATTAACAAGCATTGATCCTGATACCAACCTCCTTATTTAATGACTTAAATGATTCAACACAGATTTACTGTGATTACAACACCAGCAAGAACAATCAAAGGCACTGTCTGCAGAGCTAACAACATAAAACCATACAAACCTAACTACTTTAACCTACAATACCAGATCTTTAAGCAAGCATACTATGAGCGCGCTCCAAGCATAACTAAATTTCCTTGCATGCCAATATGTCCATTATAAACACTATCTGAAACGTGGCTAAAGCCTGAACTACAGAATGTCTTAATGCCATTCCTGTTCCACAGCCATACAACAACTGTAGGCCCAGACACCAGCAACAAGAGGTGGTGGCACAGCTAAATACTACTCATACCAACTAGAATTTATCAACTAATACTTGCACAAGGGATGAAAAAGGGGAAAATAATACTTAAATTCAAATCCAACTACCAACAAAAACCTCTCACAGTTGATAAACCAACTACTGAGACCACAGTCAAACATTAGCCCATTTAGTCAAAAACCCAGAAGTAGAATGTGAATGAATGCCATGAAACAAAGATCACTCACTACTCTCAGGAACTTCCATATAAATCTCCTGCAAGACCAGGACCCCACACATTACTGAATTCACAAACACAATGGAGTAACCTAGCATGTTGCTATCAACAGTAACAAAACCAACAACAAGAGTTACAGATACTAGTGTTTTCCCTACTTGACACAATCTGGACCAACAACAACCATAACCCCTTTAACAATCAGGCCATAATTACAGATAATACCACAGAACCACTACCCTACTTTCCTCTAAAAACAACGCTAGGTAAAATACCGCCAAGACACTACTAAAGTCACCTTCTGACTTCACAAAGAGGCAGGCCATTAATAACTACTTCGTTGAGATGGATATTTTTGCCGTTGATTTTTTCCTTACTAGTATTTTCCCATCTCGCGTGAAACACTGATGTATTTTTTTTTCCTGTTTTAAGTTTTCTCGCCTGAACAGAAGATTTTGACGTTTTTTTGTTAGACACTCATTTATGTACACTCCATTTTTCATTGTAATTGCTGATTTAATTAGGTCCTTTCTTTTATCGTATGAATGAAGTCGGATCATTATACTGTGTTTACTTCCTGGTTTTCCTAACAAACGTGTTTCTTTGATTTCATTGTTTTGCACGATGACTTGTACGTGGTCCTGTATTATCCTGACAGCAGTTTCTTTGCACTGTGCTTGTGTTATGTCACTAGGATTGTGGGACTGTTTATTATAACTGCATCAGACAACTTATCTTGTTCAGTTTTTCATCTTGGAAATCAAGGTATTCATTTAGTCGAGTGTGCATGTTCTGATTCCAGTCCTTGATTGCTTCTTCAACCTTCATATTTATTGTTGTTATTTGCTCAGTGTGACTGGCTATAGCTGCTTTTAGAGTATTTTCTGTGTCAACACTTCCCGATGTAATCTTCTCTTCAAGGTTTTGGATCTTATTCTCGAGGTTGGTTATCTTGGAATCTCGTCGCTCGAGTGCTGCTTTGATATCTTTGATTTCATTTTCTAGAGCAACGATGTAGTCCTTGATATAGATCTACTGGCAGTAGAGAGTATTCTCCTGCCCATCTTTTGGTATTCTACTGGTTTCTACTGATTTTAGAAGAGCCGCTTACCGCAGCTCACTGAGTCTGATGGCCTCAGTTACTTGACGGCCGCACTCAGTGAGCTTGCAGCATGGTGTTCTGCTAGTAATTCATCGGACCACCTTGCGGTGTGTCAATTGGTCTTGAAGGCGGTAGATAGTACTCACCAGACCATCTTCCGGTGTACTTCTCCCGCCTTACAGAGTATTTACAGGACTACCGGTGATGTCTGCGGACTCACCGCCTATGCTGGTCAACTGTGGGCCGGAGTCAACTGATGCTGTTTTAGTGGGACATTACATGAAGAAAAGGTTGGAGTGTTACACTGAACTGGGCTAGGACCGTAGTGTGACACTTAGGGACGTATGATGGAGTGGAACACTGAGATATGCTACAGGGCCGTAGTGGAACACTGAGAAGAAAAGGGTGTCGTGTGACACTGAAGATGGTCAGGTTGTAGTGTACATTGAATAGTATCATGTGACTGGCCTCGAGAAAGACGCTGTGGGTAATAGTGTGCGACGCAGAGACAGGGGTGTCGTGTGACATGGAGAAAAGGGTGTCTAGTGGACACGGTTGAGCAGGAGCGTCATTACACGGAAGAAAGGGTGTTAAGTGACACAGTTGAGAGGGAGCGTCACAACACACCATGGATAAGTGTCGTGTGAGACACGGAGCATCATTAAGGTGTCGTGAGACACAGAGTTGACTAATTTATTATTGTAAATGTTACGTATAATTTATTATTTTAGCATAGATATATATATTATTATTTTAAGATGCTAATAATTTTTTATTGTAACATGTATATATATTTTAAATACCTCTAGACCAAAGATTGTGTGTTTTATATAATATTAAAGATTCATTTATTTTAATGTGCATTTATGTATCCCGAACTCTTTATTATAAAATGAGTAAAACTACCATCTTAAATACTTTTTTTGTAATAATCTGCTTGGACCATTTACGGGTTAAACTGAGCTAGCATTTTTACAGCTCAACTGTATGCAATTCTTATTGCGATTATCTGTATTGTATCCATGCTTACCTCAACATCTGTGATTGTCTCAGACTCTTTTAGCGCTTTGCAAGCTATCAAAAAACTTAATTCGCCTCATCCCTTGGTTCTTTGTATACAAATGTGGTTGTGCCTTATTTTTAGCAAAAACAAATTAGTCATTTTTTGCTGGATCCCTGGTCATGTTGATGTTCAGGGCCATGAGCAGGCGGACTCTGCTGCATGGTCAGCAGTACACGACCTTCCAGTTTCCTACGGCAATATTCCATTCTCAGACTATTTTCCCGTAGTCTTTAGCCACCTTTGCAGCCGTTGGCAACATCATTGGTCTGAGTTGATTCATAACAAATTACACACTATCAGACCGATATTAGGATGCTGGACTTCTTCTTATCATCAATGTTGTGACTGGGAAACTATGCTTGCCCATCTTTGCATCAGGCACACACCTTGGGTATCTCATGGAGAGGAACCCAGTTCCACTCTGCAAATTGTCAGGTTCCAATTTCAGTCTGCCATATTCTGTTGAGCTGTCCGATCATTGAGCATGCAGAGTTTACCTCCAATGTCGTCACTGCTCTAACACCCTTACTTTATCGTCCCTCCTCGCTGACAGCCCCACCTTAGACACAGACTCCCTTTTTGACAGCAATTGATTTATTGCATGACCTTTGATTATATTTCTTTCAGCACTCCTCACCACCTCCACAAACTCTAGCTCTGTTATACTCCCTACCCTGCAGTGCTGTATGAACCTGGTGGGTTTAGTGCTCGATTTTGATTATAATATATAATAAGCATGTACTATTACTATTTTAATGTAAGCAAGATACATCATTTTTAAAATTAGCCTCTTCAAGGGGGGCTCCTTGGCGTGGTGAAGAGGCTCTTGGTCTGAGGAATTAGACCTGTCGGTCTACTTCCTCAGACCGAACCTAATTACCCCCCAATCCCCCGTTCCCTATCCCATCCTCCCCATCCTCCCCTTTTTCCTTTCCTCCTCCTCCTCCCCACCCCTCCCTTTTGCCCTTCCTTTTTGGCCTTTTTTTTTTTTTTTTTTTTTTTCACAGGCATGCTAGTTCCTAGGTAGGGGAAAGGGTACCGGGGTCCATCCCATTCCGTTGAGGTTCTTGGCGGTGGCGTAGTTTGCCGTGGAATCTGGATTGCCTGGGGATGTCCTGATCCCTCTCCGGTATCCCGGAGGGTGGCTTTGGGTGTCTCTCGGGCGATGGGTGTATCTCTGGAAGCCACCTTTCGGATTCCGGGGGTGGTGGCCGAAGGAGGTATGCTTTGTGGCGGATTTCCGGCCGCCCTCTCTTTTGTCCACCGAGGTAGCTCGGCAGATGTGAGGTTGCTATCCCGGATTGCCGGTTTACTGGCATGATGGGTAGGGTATGGCACGGGTTCCATGCTGCATCTGCGCTACTTGGGGTGCTGAGGTCCTCTTGGGCGCGGAGGGAGATTTCTGGCCCTTTCATTCCTCCTAGGAACTATCCCTCCCCGGTCCCCCCTTTTTTTATTCTTTTTTTATTTTTATTTTCCTTTCTTCTTTCTTTTTTTTTTCTTAAAAACAAAAAGAAAGAAGTAACCTAACCATGGCAGCCCTAGTCCATGAACCTGCTGCTCCCGGGCCCCTTCTTGATACCGCACCCCATTCTGACCCCGCCTCGTCTTTGGACCACTCTTCGGACACTCCTCATGCCTCTGTACCTCTTGCCGGTGCTGTTTCCTCACCCGCTTCAGGTACTGAGGCCTCGACTGACTCCTTCGATTTATCTGACCTTCACTCTCCTCTGACTATGCTTCCGGCCTCTCCCTCTACGGTGCGGCAGTTTTCGAATCGCCGGCCCGTTCCACGTCAGACCAACTCTGGTCCCACGCCTAAACGACAATGATAATTACCTGCTAATGATACTTCTCCACCTTCTCGTTCTTCTCAGAAAAGATCGACACGTCCTTCACTACCTTTCCACGCTCAGTTTCAGACTGCACAATGGACTAAATTCTTCACTTTACGACCGACTTCCTCTACTGCCTATCTTTCTGACCACAGTATTGGCAAGGCACTCCTATGCCATGTTGGTAAAGATATTTCTTTTCATGCTCTTAAGAGCGGTACACGCATCGTCACCGTACAGAATGCTACCCAGGCTCATGAGCTTTCTCGTCTTTCCCATATCGATACTGTTCCTGTAACTATTGAAAACATCATTCCCTCAATTCTTGTAGTGGTACCATCATTCTGCCCCATACCATAGATCAACAAAATTTCCAGACATGTGGCACTGACATTCTTGAACAGCTGGAACTCCAAGATCTCCCAATCCTCAAGGTAGACACTAACGTTCTTCCTGCCCGCGAGCGGAGACGATACCCTAGCAATGTGGCTCGTTTAACCCTTTCAGGGTCCAAGGCCCAAATCTGGAGTCACGCACCAGTGTCCAAGAATTTAAAAAAAAAAAATTATTTTTTCTTATGAAATCGTAGAGAATCTTTTTGTGAAGGTAATAAAACAAAAAGTACGAAATTTGGTGGAAAATTGACGAAATTATGCTCTCGCGAATTTTGATGTGTCAGCGATACTTACGAATCGGCGATTTTGCCGACTTTGACTCCCATTTTAGGCCAATTACATTATTCCAATCAACCAAATTCTTAGCTATTTCACTAGTATTACTTCTATTCTATCGATTGAGCACAAGAAATCGCCAAGTCAACTGTTTCAACTACAAAATAAAGTGATCGGAAAATTGTTAATTTGGGCCCAAATTTTTAACACAAAGTTCAAAATATTCCAATTTCAAAATAGGGTCCAGAATAAACAATGTAGGCATTCCTGGCACAAAACTAACATTTCCTCTGTTCATTAGTTATGTTTTGAGGCTTTACAAATAAATTCCATTTTGATTTTTTATTCACATAATGAATTTTTTTTCACCAAAAAAAAGAAGATTTACTGTTATGCAATACTGTAATAATTGTATAAATATCATCACCATATTTGTGAATGTATATTAGACCCACCCGCTGACGTGTATTAGACGTGAGAGGTCGTTTGTTTTTCTCTTGAATATCGGCAAAAATTTAACATTTCTGCTACTTTGAGCTCATTTTCAAGCCATTTCCATTGCTAAAACCAATCAAAAACTCTCTATTTCTGTAATATGTCTTCCATTCTATCAAATGAGACCCAAAAAATCGCAAATTACATCTATAAAAAACATACGAAAAAACACTGCAAAGTTGCTGTTTTAATCGAAAAATAATGATTTCAGTTTTTTTCTCTCATTATACACAGTGTGCTGAAGGATCTGTTTTATGTGGTGCACACATACCACATAGATGTATTCTCTCATATCTAGGCCCATATGTACCACTCAGTTTATCAGAGTGAGCTGAGCTCATGGCGTAGATCTACGGTTTGGACACTCACCGTAAGGCCGTAGATCTACGGGACGGACCCTGAAAGGGTTAACTTTTGACAGCCGTGAACTCCCATCCTCAGTTTATGTAGCAGGACATCGGTTACAAGTTCGAAAGGTGATCCCTACACCGCAACAGTGTAGAAATTGCTGGCGATTTGGCCATCCAGTGAAATATTGCAGATCTATCGCCGAATGCCCAGTCTGTGGTGCCGATGACCATTCTAATACGTCTTGCAATCGACCTCCCTCTTGCCTTAATTATTAGGCTCACCCTTCGTACTCTCGCCGTTGTCAAGTCTACTTAAACGAGCGGGAAATCTGTTACCTCAAAGAGGCAGAAGGTCTCCTTATCCCATGGCAGTTTCTCATCTCCGCCTCCAAGGGAGATACCTGTGTTTCTTTTTTCCCCATGTTTCAAAACGTCCTCCCACTTGTGGTATCCCATCTTCTGCACCCACCTCTGTGGTTACCTCTCCCATAGTCACTCCTGTAGTAATTCTTTTGTGTCCTCGGCTCAGACGTCCCTACTTCAACGTCTCAGTCTGATCTTGCTTCTTCGTGTTCTCTCTCACAAGCCTCAGTAGCGACGAGATCTCGTATGAACCTCCTCCCAATGTCCCTCTACTTCTCAAAAGTCAAAAAAAAGGTCCGTTAAAAACCTCCTACCCATCTTCCCCTCCTCATTTTCCCTTCCCTGTCTCTGTACCTGGTTCTCCCCCTCTCACTGGCTCTGTTACAAGAGTAGAGGTTCACCCTCCTCCTCGTACTGTACCTTCCTCTCCTGTTCCCTCCCAAGTTTCTTCCTCTTCGGCCACCTCCCAGGTTTCTGCCTCTTCTGTCCCCTTCCACGCTTCTCCAGTTTTCCCCCCACCTTCTGTCCCCCCCTACCTTGGTACAGTCCATTACAGTTCCAATCTTTACTCATCCTCCCCCTACCATTTCCAATATTGTCTCCCATACGACGTCTCTGAATTCTGAAACACTTGAAGCAATCTCTGAATATATTGCAGAGACCAAACCATCAATGGACACTGATCCATCCTCCGCTCCTTCTCTCTCCTCTACTCCATCTGCGCAACTCCTTTCTTCACAGCGCACCGTTCCTTCACTGCTTGAACGTTTTCCACTGCCTCCGCATGTGGACTTTTCTAACCCCTCTAGTCCATAGGAACCCTTACCTGCAGATTTCAGGTATCTTTATCATTGCCAATCATGGCTTATTTATAGTGGAATATACGCGGCCTCAGGGGTAATCGGGGTGAGCTTCAGATGTTACTCTCCCAGTTTTCCCCTGTTGGTGTTTGCTTACAGGAACCAAAATTACACTCAGCTGTTATCTCTCGCATCTCAGGCTATAATTTATTGTATTCTTCAGATCCTTTTCCTGATGGGACCTTTAATGAAAGTGCCCTTCTTCTACGCACTGATATTCCGTACCATCAGCTATTTGTTCGTACTTCGCTGCATTACACAGCAGCCCGTATCCACTTGCATAGGTGGTATACGCTGTGTTCTTTATATCTCTCTCCTTCTCGGGCATTATCTATTCCGGATATTGCCGTTCTTGTTTCGTCATTACCACCATCGATTCTGTTACTTGGTGATTTTAATGCCCACCATTTCCTCTGGGGGGGGGGTCTCACTGTGATTCCCGTGGCATTCAGTTAGAGGCTTTTCTTGCCACCCACCCCCTCCATGTTTTAAATACAGGTACTCACACCCATTTTGATCCTCGGACTCACACTCTCTCTTGCATCGATCTCTCAGTCTGATCTTCCTCCGCCGCATTAGACTTCACTTGGTCTGTTCTTCCAGACTTACATGACAATGATCATTTCCCAATCATTCTTACTTCCCCTTCATCTTCACCACCTCTTCGCATCCCACACTGGCAATTTGATCAGGCAAATTGGAACCTTTACTCACACCTAACTGTTTTTAGAGAGGTTCCTTCTTCGTCCTCCATCGATGAGCTTTTACACCACTTCTCGTCCTCCGTTTTAACCGCAGCTTCTCATTCTATACCCCAAACTTCTGGCAGGCATTCTCAGAAATGCGTGCTTTGGTGGTCTCCTGCTTGTGCTCGTGCAGTACGTTTGAAACGCGCTGCATGGGGCAGGTACCAGTACAATAGAACCACAGAGAGACTTCTTGAATTTAAGCAGAAGCGTGCGATCGCTCGCCGTGTCATCCATGATGCTAAACGCACTTGCTGGCGAGATTATGTCTCCACCATTACCTCTGCTTCCTCTATGAGTGCAGGCTGGAAAAAAGTACGAAAACTGAGTGGTAAATATTCTCCTGACCCGGCTCCTGTTCTGCGGGTTGCCGGTATTGATATAGCAAACCCACTAGATGTTGCCAATGAAATTGGCAATCATCTGGTCCGTATTTCTCAGGTACTCCATCTATGCCCCTCATTTCTTTCCTCAAAGTCTGCAAGAGTGTTAGCACCCTTGGACTTTTCTTCTCTCAGAGAAGAACAGTATAATGTGCCTTTTACACTTCAAGAACTGGAGGCAACACTCTCAGCTTGCCGATCATCGGCAGCTGGGCCCGACGACATTCATATTCATATGCTACAACATTTACATCAGTCAGCCCTTGCAGTCCTATTATGCCCATACAATCTTATTTGGTCACAAGGAGTTTTCCACAGCTGTGGAAATCCGCCATTGTTCTCTCTTTCCGCAAACCAGGCACTACGGGACATGAAACCTCCCACTATCGTCCCATTGCTCTTACCAGTGCAGTCTGCAAAGTAATGGAACGCCTAGTAAATAGACGTTTAGTGTGGTATTTAGAGACACACAACAGTCTCTCCACTCGTCAATATGGCTTTCGTAAGGGACGTTCTACCATAGACCCCTTACTATGCTTGGATACGTATGTTCGTAATGCCTTTGCGAATAACCACTCAGTTATTGCCATATTTTTTGACCTTGAGAAGGCATATGACACAACTTGGAGGTATAATATTTTAGCCCAAGCCCACTCCTTAGGCCTTCGAGGCAATCTACCATCCTTCCTTAAGAACTTTTTAACTGACAGGCATTTCCGTGTTCGGGTTAATAATGTGCTCTCCCCGGACTTTATCCAAGCTGAAGGTGTCCCCCAGGGATGTGTTCTGAGCACAACACTTTTTCTCCTCCTCCTAGTCTTCCATCAAATATTTGGTCATCACTCTATGTTGATGACTTCGCTATTGCCTGTGCAGGCAATGACTGTCACCTTATTACAGTTTCTCTCCAGCATGCAGTTGACCGTGTTTCCAATTGGGCCACCACACGTGGGTTTAAATTTTCCAGCACTAAAACCCACCAAATTACTTTCACTAGACGCTCTGTCATCTCCGATCATCCTTTGTACCTCTATGGCTCCCGTATCCCTGAACGTGATACAGTCAAGTTTCTGGGCCTCCTCTTTGATCATAGGTTATCCTGGAAACCTCACATTACCTCTCTGAAGGCAACTTGCCACAGCCGGCTGAACCTCCTTAAAACCCTTGCTCATCTTTCATCGGGAGCTGATCGTCGAACCCTCCTTCGCCTACATTCCACCCTTATCTTATCGAAACTCGATTATGGTGACCAGATCTATTCAGCGGCATCTCCTGCTAATCTCTCTAGCCTTAACCCCATTCATCACCAAGGATTACGTTTATGCCTTGGTGCTTTTTGCTCTTCCCCTGTCGAGAGCCTCTATGCAGAAGCGAACGTTCCATCCTTATCCGATCGCCGTGATGCCCATTGCCTTCGCTACTATGTACGCTCTCATGATCTCCGCAATCCTTCCATTTATAGAATGGTCACGGATATTAGTAGACATTCTTTATTTGTTCGCCGCCCCTGTTTACTCCGTCCCTTCTCTCTTCGCCTTCATTTGCTCTTGTCTTCTCTTCAATTACCACCTTTCTATGTACATGTAGCATCTCAGTTTTCCCTACCCCCCTGGGAAGTTCCAGCTGTTCGAGTCTGTTCTTTCTCTCTCCCTTGCTCAAAAGCCCAACTGTCTACAGTCGCTTTCTGCTCTCATTTTCTTGACCACTTTCACTCTCATTCTCATGCCATTGCTGTGTACACAGCGTCGTACAACGGCATTTACTATCTTCGGCTAGTATTTTTACTGCTGAATTGTATGCCATCCTTACAGCACTTATCCGTATTGCATCTATGCCTGTGTCATCATTTGTGGTTGTCTCAGACTCCCTTAGTGCTTTACAGGCTATACAGAAATTTGATACACCTCACCCCTTAGTCCTCCGTATCCAACTTTGGCTACACCGCATCTTTACCAAGCATAAAGATATTGTTTTTTGTTGGGTCCCTGGTCATGTTGACGTACAGGGCAATGAACAGGCAGACACTGCTGCACGGTCAGCAGTACATGACCTACCAGTTTCATGTAGAGGTATTCCATTTATGGACTATTTTGCTGCAATATCTTCCCAACTTCACACCCGTTGGCAACAACGTTGGTCTACTATGCTCGGCAACAAACTTCAATCTATTAAACCGAGTATAGGTTACTGGCCGTCTTCTTATCACCAGTGTCGAGGTTGGGAGACTACTCTCTCCCGTCTTCGCATTGGCCATACTCGTCTTACTCATGGATATCTCATGGAGAGGCGCCCTGCTCCTCTCTGTGAGAATTGCCAAGTTCCATTATCAGTCAGCCACATTCTGTTGGACTGCCCACTTTATCAATGAGCACACAGAATTTACCTCCGTTGTCGTCTTCGGTCTGCTGCTCTCTCTTTACCTTCTCTTCTCGCTGATGGACCCACCTTTCATCCAGACTCTCTCATTGACTTTTTGACAACAACTGACTTACTTCACAAATTCTGATACCTTCAGCCCTTTCTACTTCAATCTCTTGCTACCCCCTACCCCCGTACTATCCCCTGCCCCGCTGTTTTCTGTAACCTACTGATCATCCCTCCTCCCTTCTGCCATCCAATACCCTCACTTCCTTCCCTACCCTGCAGCGCTGTATAGCCCTTGTGGCTTAGTGCTTCTTTTTGATTATAATAATTTAAAATTAGCACTATACCTGGGATGAGCACCTGCCCCAGCTCTAAGTGACCTCAGCCTTTGTATTGGCGACAAAATCTTTTTACAAGTTTAATTAGTGGGACCTCAAAGCCAAGATACCTGTACAGTGGACCCCCGCATAACGATATCAATCCGTTCCTGAGAGCTCATTGTTATGCGAAATTATCGTTATGCGAATGAATTTTCCCCATAAGAAATAATGGAAATCAAATTAATCCGTGCAAGACACCCCAAAGTATGAAAAAAAAAAATTTTACCACATGAAATATTAATTTTAATACACACAAACTGAAAAAAACATGCACAGTTACATGACACTTACCTTTATTGAAGATCTGGTGATGATTGATGGGATGGGAGGAGGAGAGAGTCTTAGTGTTTAGAAGGGGAGTCCCCTTCCATTAAGACTTGAGGTGTCAAGTCCTTTTCTGGGGTTACTTCCCTTCTTCTTTTAATGCCACTAGGACCAGCTTCACAGTCACTGGACTTCTGTCGCACAACATATCTGTCCATAGAGGCCTGTACCTCCCGTTCCTTTATGACTTTCCTAAAGTGTTTCACAACACTGTCAGTGTAATAGTCACCAGCACGGCTTGCAATAGCTGTGTGAGGGTGATTTTCATCAAAAAAGGTTTGCACTTTAAGCCATATTGCACACATTTCCTTAATCTTTGAAGTAGGCAACTTCTTCAATTTCTCTCTCTCCTCCTCCGAAGCAGTTTCCTCAGGTCTGGCCTCATGCTGATGAAGATGATCTAGCAGCTCATCAGTGGTTAGTTCGTCATTATCCTCCTCCACCAACTCTTCCACATCATCCCCACTAACCTCCAACCCCAGGGACTTTCCCAATGCCACAATGGATTCCTCAACTGGCATAGGATTCCCAGGGTTAACCTCAAACCCTTCAAAATCCCTTTGGTCTACACATTCTGGCCACAGTTTCTTCCAAGCAGGTTCAAGGTCCCTTAGTCACTCCCTCCCAAGCCTTACCTATAAGGTTTACACAATTGAGGATATTAAAGTGCTCTCTCAAAACTCTCTTAGAGTCAATCGAGTTTCTGAGGTCACTACAAAGCACCTTTCAAACAGAGCTTTTGTGTACAGTTTTTTGAAGTTTGCAATAACCTGCTGGTCCATGGGCTGCAGGAGAGGAGTGGTATTAGGAGGCAAAAACTTCACCTTAATGAAGCTCATGTCCCACAAAGTCGCTCTGCCACGTCTGTAGGATGACCAGGGGCATTGTCTAACACCAGGAGGCACTTAAGGTCTAATTTCTTTTCAGTTAGGTAATTTTTCAAAATGGGGGCAAATGCTTGGTGTAACCAGTCATAGAAAAAGTCCCTAGTGACCCATGCCTTACTGTTTGCCCTCCACAGCACACACAAATTAGCCTTGAGGATATTCTTTTGCCTGAACGCTCTGGGAGTTTCAGAGTGATACACTAATAAAGGCTTCACTTTGCAATCACCACTAGGCATTGGAACACATAACACAGTAGCCTGTCTTTCATGGCTTATCTCCTGGAGTTGCCTTTTCACTCCTCGTAATTAGGTCCGCTTGGATTTTCTTCCAAAACAGGCCTTGTTTCATCACAATTAAACACTTGTTCAGGTTTCAGTCCTTCACTGTCTATGTACTCCTTGAATTCATGCACATATTTTTCAGCTGCTTTGTGGTCCGAACTGGCAGCCTCACCATGCCTTATCACACTATGTATGCCACTACGCTTCTTAAATCTCTCAAACCAACCTTTGCTGGCCTTAAATTCACTCACATCATCACTAGTTGCAGGCATTTTTTAATTAAATCCTCATGCAACTTCCTAGCCTTTTCACTTTTGATCACTTGAGAGATGCTATCTCCTACTATCTCCAATAAGAGTCTCTCAACATCTTCTATCACTTGCGATCTCTGTTTCGAAAACACAGTTGAACCTTTGGCAAGAACAGCTTCCTTGATTGCTGTTTTCTTGGACACAATAGTAGCGATGGTTGATTGGGGTTTACTATACAACCTGGCCAGCTCGGAGACATGCACTCCACTTTCATACTTAGCAATGATCTCTTTCTTCATCTCTATAGTAATTCTCACCCTTATTCCTGTAGGGTTGGCACTAGAAGCTTTCTTGAGGCCCATGGTCACTTATTTTGCAGATAAAATCACCAAAAACACTGTAATAACACGAAATGTTCCGATTGTATGCTTGGATGTTACCACGGAGGCTGGCTGGTAAACAATGCCACCGGTGGAACATGTGAGGCTGGCTCAGGCCGCACATTAGACGCGTCTTGGCTGAATAGCATTGAGAGGGTTTTTTAGCGGTATGCGAGGCAAAATCTTAGTGATAAAATGTATCGGTATGCGGATTTAACGTTATGTGATGCCAACGGTATGCGGGGGTCCACTGTACCTGGTTATGTATATTCTAGCCGAGACCCGTCATGCAACTGAATTTGAAGACTGCAGCTCTCTGTCAAAGATGCCTGTTGAATATCTTCATTTCCTCTGCTAATCATCCCCAAGTCCTGACATAAGGCTAGTAAATGGTTAAGGATGTTCTCACTGTTGGAGAATCTGGTGGTAAGCATCACTGAATTATCAGCCAAGTTAATCATATAATGATCAGGCTGGCTAGGCACTGCATTTGCTAAAACAATAATTAGAATATAGAATATGGAGAGACAGAGAGCACCTCCCTTTGGGGTTCCTAAAAATTCAAAGTCTTTAGTTATACATCAGTGCCCCTGGACAGGTAGACATTAATCGAGTGGAGAATCCATCGTCCTACATCCCAGTCTGATTGCTGAAGCTCTGTCGTATGCTCTCTAGCAGCAGCAAGGGCAGTCTGAAAGAGCTTCAGCATTTCAGGGGTGTGATATTTTCTATAGGCTAGGCTTAGTCTCCGAGCAGTGCGTTTCAATGTTCAAAGTTTAGAAACACTGCAGCATGTGTTTTAAAGAAGGTATGATAATTCTGGAAGTTAACTGGGTTTGAAACACTAAGAGGTTTTAATGGCAGTCCAAGCAGTTCTAAAAAATTTTGAATTCTGCCTACAAAATCACTGTTAAATGTCTCAACACAGGAATATTCACAGGAATCAGTCCTACTAATTACCGAGAACAAGTGGGTCCTACTAATTACCAAGATGAACCGAGGACACCCAAGAACAAGTTCGGATTTACCGAGAACTGAGGACAACCAAGAACAATTTCAGTACCTAATATTAGTATCAGAACAAAGATTAACTATGAAATCACAAGAACTACTATAAATTGTAATTATCAGACCACAAAAATTATATAAAATAATATAAAAACGAGATAAAAGGTAAATCAGCAACACTTCTGCAAGTGGTAGGACATGATGTTGCCATCAGGTGAGCATCCAGCACCAACTTTGTAGTCTTGTATCTCAGTAAGTACTGGTCCTAAATTTTTTTTTTTTTGGTCTTGTTACACACAGAAAATTGCCCTCTTGAATTAATTTTTTTTTTTTTTTCAAAATATTCGGAGCTCTGGGCAAGCGAACGTAGATCTATGTTTGGACAGTTTTTGGGTTAACACACAAACACACACACACAAAAATCTTACTAAGGTAAAGTGAACACAATAAAATTTTACACATTTATGAGATACGTGTACAAACAAAATGGACATGTGCAGACATACATTCACATATATAAAAGTTAAGCAATTCCATAAAATAAAATACAATAACATGAAACATAGGTTAGCATGAGTAGGATAAGAGACAGGAAAATAAAAGAGATACAAAGACAGTCCTAAAACTAGTACAGAAAAGCATATAAAGCTAGGCTAGGTTACTGGTACAAGACATATTACAGCAAAAATATATGATGAAAGTTAAGACACTTGTGCAACATCTGGTTATCTTTATTGTAGACGTTTCGCCATCCAGTGGCTTTATCAATACAGATTCTTGGACATAATTAGAAAACAGAAGAACTATATACAAAAAATGAGGTAATCAGTCCCTCAGCCTTGGAGGTGGTGTTTACAACACCGTGGTGTTTACAACCATGGTGTTGTAAACACCACCTCCAAGGCTGAGGGACTGATTACCTCATCTTTTGTATATAGTTCTTCTGTTTTCTAATTATGTCCAAGAATCTGTATTGATAAAGCCACTGGATGGCGAAACGTCTACAATAAAGATAACCAGATGTTGCACAAGTGTCTTAACTTTCATCTTGTCGGTATTGTATACCTGTCTTGCACAAAAATATATGAAGCATATTTAGCAGATACTAAATGAAATACAATTAATACAAAAGATAGGCTAGAGAAATTACAGGTTAGAAACAGATGCATACCAGGGTTGATTACAGGTTGAAAAAAAATGACAAGAGAAACAGTTTTATGCCACAACTCTGTCAAGTAAGAGCATAATCTGGTAAAATAATAAAAGGTAAACAGATATTAACCTTTTCACTGTCGGTGCCAAAGTACTACGGCTTGCAAGCCAGTGTTGGTGCCGTAGTACATCACCAAAATTCTAGCGGCTTCAAATCTAGCACCAGAAAGCTGGTAGACCTACATGTGAGAGAATGGGTCTGCATGGTCAGTGTGCGCAGTATAAAAAACATCCTGCAGCATGCAGTGCATAATGAGGAAAAAAAATTCTGACCATGTTTTTGGTTCAAAACACCAAGGAGCCCCTCTTGAAGAAGGGACCCTATTTTGAAATTTGAAATTTGTGTGAAACTGGCCAAATTGCCAATTTCTGACCACTTTATTGGGTAGCTGAAATTGGTAAATAGGTGGTTTCTTGTACTCAAACTATACAACAAATGGAGTTCTAGCAAAATAGCTATGAGTTTGGTTCACTGGAACAATGGAATTGACCTAAAATAGGGCTCAAAATGGGCAAAATCGCCAATGAGTATATAGTGTCGAGATCGCTAACTTCGCAAAAGCTTAATTCCATAAGTTTTCCATCAAATTTCATAATTTTAGTGTCATTACCATCGGGAAAAGATTATTGTTTAATAAGAATTTTTTTTTTTTTTAAATTCTTCGACACTCAGAGCAAGTTTGTGAGCAGGGATCTCGACAGTCAAAGGGTTAAAATAGTTAGGCTATGGTAGGCTCGTACAAATACAGAAGTAGGCTAGTCACATGGTTATACAAAAATAGATCATTTTACACCTTAAATTATTATTGATCTTACAGTTGACTCTAATTATATAATATACAAGTATTACTTGCACTATAATAATGCAAGGTACAAGGCAAACATTTATTAGATCTTCCATAGTGGTATAATTGTGCCAGCAGGAGGCTGTATGATCCCTGGTGGTTATTTCACAACAACATGCTTTTATATTAATACCTAGACTCCTTTAACTTATACAGGCATTAGCACAGTTTATGAACCCACTTGCTAGCAGCAAATAATGGGCAAAGGTGTGGAGTGGGGCTTTAGTTTACCAAATTTTGCCCTCATGTTTCCTCCAAACTATTTGAACAGATCTCATACCCTATATACAAGCTCTGTAAAAATCCTTAACAATACCTGGAGTATACCTGGGGAAAAATTCAGGGGTCAATGCCCCTACGGCCCAGTACGTGACCAAGCCTTGCAGTGGATCAGGGCCTGATCAACCAGGTGTTACTGCTGGCCACACATAAATCAACATACGAACCACAGCCAGGCTGGTCAGATATTGATTTTAGGTGCCTGTCTAGTTTCTTCTTGAAGACAGCAAGAGGTCTATTGGTAATCCCCCTTATGTATGCTGGGAGGCAGTTGAACAGTCTTGGGCCCCTGATATCTATTGTGATGTCTGTGAATTTTGTGAAAAGTCTTTTTAGTAATCTGAACACTGATATTGTTTTCCTCTTGAATGAACAACATTCATGTGTCGTATTAGATGTGATCTACGTCTAAAGTCTTTTTGACACTCTGAACATTGATATGGTTTTTCTTGGGTATGAACTCTCATGTGTTGCATTAGAAGTGATTTTTTTGAAAAGCGTTTTAGACACTCTGAACACTGATACGGTTTTTCTTGCGAATGGACACTCATATGGTGTCTTAGTTTTGATTTATGTGAAAAGGCTTCTTGACACTCTGAACACTGATATGGCTTTTCTTGTAAATGAACTCTCATGTGTTTCACAATATATTGTTTACATGAGAAGTTTTTTAAACACTCTGAACACTGATATAGTTTTTCTTGTGAGTGAATTCTTATGTGTCGCATTAGGTTTGATTTATCAGAAAAGCTTTTTAAACATTCTGAACACTGATATGGTTTTTCTTGTGAATGGACACTCATGTGTTGTACTAGATGTGATTTTTGTGAAAAGTCTTTTAGACACTCTGCACACTGATATGGTTTTTCTTGTGAATGAACTCTCATGTGTCTTATTAGATCTGATTTTTGTGAAAAGTCTTTTAGACACTCTTCACACTGATATGGTTTTTCTTGTGAATGAATTCTCATGTGTCGTATTAGGCTTGATTTATAGGAAAAGCTTTTTAAACATTCTGAACACTGAGATGGTTTTTTTTGCAAATGTACTCTCACGTGTTGTACTCGATTTGAGTTATATGTAAAGTTTTTTAGACACTCTGCACACTGATATGGTTTTTCTTGTGAATGAACTCTCATGTGTTTCCTAAGATTCTGTTTACATGAAAAGTCTTTTAAACACTCTGAACACTGATATGGTTTTTCTTGTGAATGAACTCTCATATGTAGTATTAAATATGATTTTTGTGAAAAGTGTTTTTGACATTCTGAACAATGAAATGGTTTTTTATGCAAATGTACTCTCAAGTGTTGTATTAGATTTGAGTTATGTGAAAATTTTTTTAAACACTCTGAACACCGATATGGTTTTTCTTGTAAATGAACTCTCATGTGCTGTGTTAGATATGATTTTCGTTTGAAGTTTTGTAAACACTCTGAACACTGATGTGTGTTTTTTCCTGGAGGAACTTTATTGCACTGCATCATGTTATTTATCTGATATTGTTTCTCTGCTTATTGAATTCTTATATATTAAATGTCTTTTAAAATTTTAAATATGGAATATTTATGAGAAAAATAATGTAAAAACACTCATCATATAAAAGTTCTCATTATTATCTTTAATTTACTGCATAAACTATCTGATGTTTAGGAAAAAAGATATTTAAATGTTAAATTTACATTAAATATTTCCAGCTTATATTGCCCAGAAAGTTTTTGAAATTAGTGTGCAAAGACTTGATGTAAACTTACACTTGGTAAAGAGCAATAAAGTGGTACCTGTCAGTAAGTAATTCACTGCAGTAGAATATTAACTGCATTTATTCACTTTTCAACTTCTTATAAACAATATAAATAATCAAGTAATGAATATTTTCATTCGAAAGTAATAGTGTTAATTGTTAGTTTTTGTTTGATTAACAACAGCACACAACATCAACATGAGTGTTAACATTAATAACAGCACACAGCATTAACATGAGTGTTAACATTAATAACAGCCACACATCAAACATGAGTGTTAACATTAACAACAGCACACAGCATTAACATGAGTGTTAACATTAATAACAGCACACAGCATTAACATGAGTGTTAACAGTAACAACAGCACACAGCATTAACATGAGTGTTAACATTAATAACAGCACACAACATTAACATGAGTGTTAACAGTAACAACAGCACACAGTATCAACATGAGTGTTAACATTAACAACAGCACACAGCATTAACATGAGTGTTAACATTAACAACAGCACACAGTATTAACACGAGTGTTAACATTAACAACAGCACACAGGATTAATATGAATGTATACATTATCAAGAGAACACTTCTGAGTCAGACAAACATAGTTAAATAATGAAATTAAAATGTATAAGTGAAATATAAGCAGGAAAATATAAGATTAATAAAAAATATTTTGTATAGCATCAGTAAGTTAATAAAGGCATCTATCAATTATGTGAAAAATGGAAGGAATGTGATATGATAAAATATCTGAAGAAGAGAGGGTAATATAAATGATACATTACAATATCCTGTCATTACTTAAAGTAAAGAAAATAACAGAAACAATGCATTACAATATTCTTCAAACAGTCAATTAATGCAATTACTAAAGCTTATAGTCTTATGTACTAAAATTTTTATTCTGCTTTACTGTTAAAAATATAACTTATTTTTTAGAATATAAAAAATATTACAAAGAAAATCTACACACTTCATTAAGACTATACTTGTGTCTTATAAAGACACTAACCAAATATTTATATAATAAGCTAAGAAACTTTTAAACAGTAATAAATTTTAGTGTAAAAGATGTTAATAATACATGTACAGTACTATATTAATATAAGTACAGTATTATAATAAGTGAACTTATGTTCACTGGTTGTTGAGGGTCGTAGATGTAACTGATATTCAGGGTATATTCACAACAATGTAGTCAACAAAACTATTGCTGACACTATTTCTGCAGTACATCCTCCACTTACACCAGTACTGAGTCTAGATATTATCCATAATTCTTCTCTTGAGATGATGAACTGCAAAGAAAAAAAAAAAAAATATTAATCAACACTGTAAATTTAATAATTGTGATTTTGTTAAAGACGAATTAAAAATTTTCTCAACTGGCGTTCAACTATATAGATGATTAAGACGTGTGCAGCACCTGGAAAGACATTTTGCCTGTACAATAGACTTCCTCAATATAATACAGAGGTGTGTGAGGCTCACCAGTTGAGGACATTGTCACATGTTGATGGGACTCACCAGTGAAAGTAGGTTATGTCAGATATGAAGTTAGAGAAAATATTTGTCCTGTACATGGAAGACTCATGAATGTTGTGGCATGCAAAGAGTATGTTACAATTTATTCAGCCTATGTCACACTCCCATATAGGCTGCCTCCCAACCAGCGAACCGGGAGCTAAGAGTTTAACGATCGATAGGGTACCCATTGTTAAATCATAGGCAAGCCCACAAAAGTTGAAGCAAGGTGGTTCACTTGCAGTAAACAATGGCAGACTTGCCTACCTGCTGGGTGAATACAGTGCACTCTCTTTGGCTTCTGCATTGCCATCTGACACTGTGGTGTACACTTACTATTCTATCTGTAGACATTGTACATAGTGTACATACCTGTATATACTGCGTGAAGGCAAATTATACAATATAGTCTACTGCTGAGTTTGTTTGCTCCAATTCCCATTATGACCAGGTCTCACAGGCTATTTATTACCTGTGGTCGTAATAAAGGTCATGAGAGTGAACAAAATAATGGAGACAATGGACATCACACCAACCTTAATTAACCCTTTCAGGGTCCAGAGGCCAAATCTCAAAGTGTCAGCCAGGGTCCTATACCTGGAGTATACCTAGAGAGAGTTCCGGGGGTCAACTCCCCCACGGCCCGGTCTGTGACCAGGCCTCATGGTGGATCAGGGCCTGATGAACCAGGCTGTTACTGCTGGCCACACATAATCCAACGTGGGAACCACAGTCCAGCTGGTCAGGTGCTGACTTTAGGTGCCTGTCCAGTGCCTGTTTGAAGACAGCCAGGGGTTTATTGATAATTCCCCTGATATATGCTGGGAGGTAGTTGAACAGTCTTGGGCCCCTAACACTTATTGTGTTGTCTCTTATCGTGCTAGTGGTATCCCTGCTTTTCATTGGGGGGATGCTGCACAGCCTGCTGAGTCTTTTGCCTTCATAGGGAGTGATTTTAGTGTGCAAGTTTGGTACTAGTCCCTCTAGGATTTTCCAGGTGTATATAATCATGTATCTCTCCCTCCTGCATTCTAGGGAGTACAAGAATTTTTGGAAAAAAAAAAAAGTCTTACGGAATTAAAGATTTTTTTTTTCTATAGGCAAGAAAACAAAACAAAAAATTCCGATCCATACTTACCGAGATACAGAGGCGTGAAGTTGAACCCTCAATGACCGGGTGTTGGAAACAACTGTGACTTCCGTAAAGTCGCATTTTTTATTGTACGTGTTTGTTACTTTTTTCCTTTCTTTTCTAATATTTTTTTCCAGTAACTTTTGTAGCCTGCGAGAGCAATATAATGTATAATGTATATATTACACTCATTGTATTCAACACAAAAACTGCACTAATTTCTTTATCATTATATTGCTTACAAAACTTGTTAACAAAAAACATGGAAAAATGTTGTATGTTAGTAATGTTCTTTTATATACTGTATTTACATATATACATTCACTAGACGTTCCTAAAACTGCTCCCGTCTGTGAAAGTCTTCGAAACAAGGTGTCATGCACAGTGGTGTCTTATTCATCTATCGACCACTGCAATTTTATATTATGCTTATAGACATGGGCATAAGCATTATTGTTGCAAAAAGCAAATACATTTCAGCCACAGTTGTCTTCTTCCACTGGTGGATGATGATGTGCTTTCTCATGGAACTGCTGAGTCAGCAGCTTGGGTCTCAGATTCACTCTCAGTCTGGGCTGGTGCTGCATGCATGCATGCTGCATCCTCGTGGCACCATATGGTACAGCGTACCATATGGTACAGATGCAGGGACCCCAATGAAAATAAGTCACTCTGACTTTTTTGGGTTATCCGAGGATCTTTTCACATATGCTGCTATGTATCTGGAGTTTATCTGGAGTTTATCTGGAGAGAGTTCCGGGGGTCAACGCCCCCGCGGCCCGGTCTGTGACCAGGCCTCCTTAGGTCAGTGTCCCAGGATGCGACCCACACCAGTCGACTAACACCCAGGTACCCATTTTACTGATGGGGAACATAGACAACAGGTGGAAAGAAACACGTCCAATGTTTCTACTCTGGCTGGGAATCGAACCCAGGCCCTCACCGTGTGAAGCGAGAGCGTTAACCACCACCTATGTACAGTAGGGCCATACTTATATGGCATGTTAGGCTCCAGGCTACTGCCGGAAAGCAGAACACCATTTTTTCCAGTTATAAATGCTTAAAAATGCCAGATAACAAGTTTACACTAACATATATTAAGCTAGCAATAGAACTAGGCATTAAAAACAATAAAAAGTAAAATACATAAACAGTACACTCATTATTTACCTCAAAAGGTGAGCAGTATTTACTGTAAGAAGCTAGGTATGGTAGCCCCCCTGGCCACCCCACCCACACATAATATACTACAACAATGCTTAAAGCTCAATAGAGTGATAAAATGCATATACAGTACACTCATTACTTACCTTACAATATTTGAAGTCTTAATGTAGAATGAAAGGTGAAAAGTATTTATATGTAGAAAGTCCTGTGGTAGGTAGGGTAGTGTAGGGAAGCCAGCCTGGCCACCCCACCCACTATGTAAATAAACAGACGATGTGTCTGGTTATGGTTTAAAAACCGGCAGCGGCAACAGGAACCTTGTCCTCTATTTTTACTTCTACCTGAGGTTCCCAGCAGCCCAGTGATGACCTAATCAAGACCCACATAACACTAACATGTGTGGATACCCAGAATGATATAAATCAACTGCAGAAATCACCCAAAAGTTCACAAATTACCAACTAATAGGACTCGTACTACCACCTCCTACCCCACTGCCACTGAAGTGATACTCCACAACATTCACCCTCACCCATCCCACTTTTCACCCGAACCACACCCAAAATGGACAAGGTCAGAGAAAAAAAAGAAGACCATAACCACTAAGGACTCCTAACACAAAGGTAGAGCAGTAATAACACGGGGAAAACTTTGGTACGCCAGCCGGACAAAACCCCTCATCACCCCCGGCACCCCACAACACACGACAGAAACAACAAACATGCCACCGTCACAGTCCAAGATAACCCCTTTCCCCAGATTTGATGTCAAGAAGATCACTGACCCAGAAATGCAAACCTTTTACGATTCAGAACCAAACGATCACCAAACTAACTCAAAAAAGCGGAAACTAAAAGCTAGCAATGCAGATTACCTCAACAAATCCTGCTCTTAAACAAAAACAGAACTCTGAACAACAAAGCAACACCACACCCCAGCCCCTAGACACCATAAACCTCAAAAAGAAAAACACCCTATTTACACCAACATTACAGAGAAGATCAAAGGGGACCAACAACTTCCAATTTCAAACCAACTTCCAAGACCATAATGCCCACAGCGCTATCTAAACCTTTTTTGTATTTAACAGCAAACATCTCCCACCCACAGTCACCCAAGAGACCTGCAGGGAACCACCCTAACTTATCAAGGCCCAAACCTCCCTTTAACATACTATGATACCTAAAGGATTGCAAACAAAGGGGGGGGGCTACCAAGCGGGAAAAAAACAGTGCTTTTAAAATTTCCCAAAACTACCCTACAAAGAAACAACCTACTAAAAAATCTTTTTATGAAAACTATGTTTATCAATATGTTTTACCAAAATAAGACAAAACCTTCTTTATGGGCTAAAAAATTATGCATCCCCAAAAAAAAATCCCCCATGCTTTGTGAGGGGGGAAAAAAGCAGTTAGGAAAAAGCCCACTGGGAAGAATACTTTATCTCTACGAACATGACCCCTTTAAAAAATTCCTAATGAGCTGGTCTAACGAATCAAGTAAAGTGCAGATAATACCCACAGTCCACAGTTAGTGTTATTTTTATTATTTTATTATCACACCGGCCGATTCCCCCCAAGGCAGGGGCCCGAAAAAGAAAAACTTTCACCCTCTTTACTCCATCACTGTCTTGGGCCCGAAGGGGGCTTTACACACTTTTTTAAACTGCAACATTTAACACCCCCCCTTCAGAGTGCAGGCACTGTACTTCCCATCTCCAGGACTCAAGTCCGGCCTGCCGGTTTCCCTGAATCCCTTCATAAATGTTACTTTTGCTCACCTCCAAAAGCCATCAATATTAAAAACATTTTTTCTCCCTTCACTCCTACAAACACCCCACGCATGCCTGCTGGAAGTCCAAACCCCCGCACACAAAACCCCTTTACCCCCCCCCTCCAACCCTTTTCCCAGGGCCACCCCTACCCCCCCCCCCCCCCCTTCCACCACAGCGATCACCTTGAAGTCACTGTTTCGCTCCATTCTCCTACATGTCCGAAACCCCCTCAAAAACCCTTCCCCAGCCCCCCTGGAAACAACAGTTTTGGTAATCCCCCCTCCTCCTAACTTTCCAAACTACAATTCTCTGCATTTTAATTTACACCACACTTGCCCCCCAGACATGACACCCCGCCCCCAGCCCTTTTCCTCCGCAACATTCACACCCACCTTTCCACCCCTTAAGACGTTTGGGAAAACAACTCTCATACTTCCCCCTTTTTCCCCCAAAGGGCAAAATTTTTTTTTGTCTCCACAGACCCTAATGCACCACTCATCTTTTCCCCATCAATTCTATATTCACCTCATCTTTTATAACCCACCCCTGACACGTCCCTCCCAAATACTGAATACTTTACCCCTCCATACTCCTTCCCTTCCAATCCCCCGCATTCAATCTTTTTCACCCAATCTTTTGTAACCTCTAACCTTACCTTTTTCCCTTTTCACCTTTAATTTTTTCTTTTTTTCACACCCTACCAAATCATCCACCAATCTCTGCAACTTCTTCAGAATCCCCCCAAAGCACAGTGTCATCACAAAGACACTGTGACAACTCCCACTTTGTGTGTGTTTCTTTATCTTTTAAAACCCCACCCCTCTGCCAAACCCCTCGCATTTACTTCCTACAACCCCATCATAATATAAAACAACCCAGTGACAATCACACACCCTTTGCTAAGGCCTACTTTTACGGGAAAAAAATTTTTCCCTCTTTCCTACATACTCTAACTTGACCTCACACCTCGTAAAAACCTTCACTGCTTTCTAACCTACCTCCCACACATACACTTTCAACATCGCCACATTGCCCCCCCATCCACCCTGTCATACGCCTTTTTTCCAAAACCATAAATGCCACAAAGACCTCTTTACCCTTTTCTAAATACTGTTCACTTATATGTTTCACTGTAAACACCGGGTCCACACACCCCCTACCTTTCTAAAGCCTCCTTGTTCACCCTGCTACCCTTTATTCTCCCGTCTTACTTTTAAATTTCCCTTTCAATTATAACTCAAACCATACACTTTACCAGTACACTCACAGACTTATCCCCCTATAATTTTTGCAACTCTCTTTTATCCCCTTTGCCTTTATAAAAAGGGAACTATGCATGCTCTCTCCCAAATCCCTAGAAACTTACCCTCTTCCATACAATTATTAATAATTGCACCAACCACTCCAAAACTATATCCCCACCTGCTTTTAAACATTTCTATCTTTATCCCATCAATCCCGGCTGCCTTACCCCCTTTCATTTACCTACTGCCTCACGAACTTCCCCCACACTCACAACTGGCTCTTCCTCACTCCTAAAAGGGATGTTATTCCTCCTTGCCCTATACACGAAATCACAGCTTCCTATCTTCATCAACATTTAACAATTCCTCAAAATATTCCTTCCATCTTCCCAATACCTCTAACTCCCCATTTAATAACTCTCCTCTCCTATTTTTAACTGACAAATCCATTTTTTTTCTCTGGGCTTTCTTAACTTGTTAATCTCCTCCAAAACTTTTTCTTTTTTCAACAAAATTTTTTTTGATAACATCTCACCCACTCTCTCATTTGCTCTCTTTTACATTGCTTCACCACTCCTTAACTTCTCTCTTTTTCTCCATATACTCTTCCCTCCTTGCATCACTTCTACTTTTTAAAAACTTCTCATATGCAACTTTTTTTCTCCCTTACTACTCTCTTTACATCATCATTCCACCAATCGCTCCTCTTCCCTCCTGCACCCACTTTCCCTGTAACCACAAACTTCGCTGAACACTCTAAACTACATTTTTAAACCTACCCCATACCTCTTCGACCCCATTGCCTATGCTCTCATTAGCCCATCTATCCTCCAATAGCTGTTTATATCTTACCCTAACTGCCTCCCCCTTTTTGTTTATAAACCTTTACCCCCTCTCTTCCCTGATGCTTCTATTCTCCTTGTATCCCATCTACCTTTTACTCTCAGTGTAGCTACAACTAGAAATGATCTGATATATCTGTGGCCCCTCTATAAACATTACATCCGAAGTCTACTCCCAAAAGTCCTTTTATCTACCAATACATAATCCAACAACTACTGTCATTTCGCCCTACATCATATCGTGTATACTTATTTAAACCTCTTTTTCTTAAAATATGTATTACCTAAACAAACCCCTTCTATACAAAGTTCCCAAACAAAGGGCTCCCATTATCATTTACACCTGCACCCCAAACTTACTTACCACACCCTCTCTAAAAGTTTCTCCTACTTTAGCATTCAAGTCCCCTACCACAATTACTCTCTCACTTGGTTCAAAGGCTCCTATACATTCACTTAACATCTCCAAAATCTCTCTCTCTCCTCTGCATTCCTCTCTTCTCCAGGTGCATACACGCTTATTATGACCCACTTCTCGCATCCAACCTTTACTTTAATCCACATAAATCTTGAATTTACACATTCATATTCTCTTTTTTTCCTTCCATAACTGATCATTTAACATTACTGCTACCCCTTCCTTGCTCTAACTCTCTCAGATACTCCAATTTAATCCCATTTATTTCCCCCCACTGAAACTCTCCTACCCCCCTTCACTTTGTTTCGCTTAGGGCCAGGACATCCAACTTCTTTCTTTCCCATAACATCAGCAATCATCTTTTTTTGGGCCCATCCGCACTACATCCACGCACATTTAAGCAACCCAGTTTTAAAAGTTTTTTCTTCTTCTCTTTTTAGTAATTGTATACAGGAGAAGGGGTTACTAGCCCATTGCTCCCGGCATTTTAGTCGCCTCATACGACACGCATGGCTTACGGAGGAAAGATTCTTTCCACTTCCCCATGGACAATAGAAGAAATAAAAAAGAACAAGAGCTATTTTGAAAAAAAGGGGAAAAACCTAGATGTATGTATATATAAAAATGCATGTGCGTGTCTGTGAAGTGTGACCAAAGTGTAAGTAGGAGTAGCAAGATATCCCTGTTATCTTAGCGTGTTATATTGTCATAAATTTGTGCCCCCCTAAAATTCTAATACCCCAACTACTTTTGATTGTCATTGTTGTATTCAACAACCAAATTTTACCTCATAGTCCCTTTAAATTTTGGGTTTTAAAATCTACAGAATCTATCTCCTTTTTACAACTTGCCGCATCACTGTTCCATCTTATTTTATATAAACTAGCCAAAAACTGTCCTCAATAATTCTACCTCACTTTAAGAAATACTCAATTGCCCAATTTTATTCTAAAATCCCTATTATTGCCCAATTTTGCTATAAACTATATTGATCAAACTTATTGTAAACTTCTTTTATTGACCATTTTTATTCTATACTTTTTTAAACAGTATTTTCAACTACAACTTTTATATTATCCTGACTACCATCTTACTAGCATATTATAACCAAGTCATTGCCATTTTTATTTTTTTATTTTTTTTTTTTTATTCTTTTGCTACCTTAACTTGTGTATTTTATCCTTCAATTTAAATCTATTATACTCTAATTCTTGTAAACAACTTATAAGACCTTAGTGAAATTACAATTGAGAGTCTTGGGGCCTTTTTTATATTATTAGATTAAACTCAGTTGTACTATACTCATTGTAGCCAAACATAATCTATACCAAATTCATTATATTAGACCATAGTGCAATTACTAGGAGAGACATGGTGCTATTTTTAATTTGTATTTTTATATATTAGAATAAACCTAGTTGTACTATAGCTCATTCTAGCTCAAAACATAGACTCCACAAAAGTCATTATATCAGACCTTAATGCAATTACAAGTGAGAGTCTTGCTCTATTTTTAATTTGTATTTTTATATTACTAGTTTATACCTAGTTGTACTTTAGTTCATTCCAGCACAACACATAGACAACATCAACTTCATTAGTGTGTATGACTATACTCTAAATGACCAAAATACTCTAGCTATATACTTGTCCAAACTTCCCACCACTACAGATATCAGTACTAGAACTCAACACACAACTCAGGATATAAATAACCATAATTTAAACCTAGAAGATGATTGATCACGTTGACCCTGATCTAAACCTCCATAATCTGACACCCAATCAAAACCTATTGGAAAGTAACTGCCTTTATTACACAGCATCACAAGCCAGCACTATCCTAAACAATGCTAAAAGTCTATCAGTACTTAACTACAACATCAGGTACTTAAGCAAACACTATGATGACCTCCTGGCACTCCTTGAATCACTAAAGACACCCTTCTCCTGCATTATTCTTACTGAGACCTGGCTTAAGCAAGACACAATAGATATCTACCCTCTACCAGGATACACAGCAATTCACAACTGCAGACCAAACCAAGTTGGGAGTGGTATTGCAATCTATTACTCTAACCAATTATCTTGTATTAGCACCACTTGCTTTAGTGATGAATATGGGGAATACATTTTTGCTAATTTTACTGTAAAAAACTTAAGACGCCTATAACAATCGGTGCCATTTACCGGATACCTCACACAAACATCCCAAATTTCAGTGAGAAAATAAAGTCACTAATAACAAACAGACAAATGAATAAGCACCACCTTCTCTTAGCTGGAGACTTCAACATCAACCTTGGCTTACTAGATGATCACCTGTAACTGATTTCATCAACAATATGAACAACACACTTCTCATACCAACAATAACTAAACCAACCAGGCTCACTGAGACAAGTGCAACCATAATAGACCACATATGGACCAATATACAGGAGGGCCCCGCTTTACGGCGTTCCGCTTTACGGCGTTCCGCTAATACGGACATTTCAAATTATGACCAAAACTCACTATACGGCTCCCCCCACCTGACTTTCTAATACGGTCACCGTGCCCCACCCTGTTTGTTTACATTCTCCATGAGCTCAGTAAGCACTAAGTCTCTCCATTTTGTCTGGAAACTCCAAAATTTCAAATGTTTTTAAAAGTTATTTCATATTTTATATATACTCTGATAATTATACTTATGTATACCTGTACCTAAATAAACTTACATACATCGAGTCATTTAAATGTCGTATATTACGTTAATATACACATTTTCATTAATCCATCCATGATATTTTTTTCAAAATTATATAATAAACACGATGCATAACATATAAATAAGATAAATACACCCCACAGTAGAATAAATAAACAAATGTGAGATGTGAGCAGACGACTTGCACAAGTGGTGATAATAACAATACTGAGTCTCATTAAATGTCGTATATTACGGTAATATACACATTTTCATTAATCCACCATGATATTTTTTTCAAAATCATATAATAAACACGATGCATAACATATAAATAAGATAAATACACCCCACAGTAGAATAAATAAACAAATGTGAGATGTCGTAGCAGACGACTTGCACAAGTGGTGATAATAACAATACCGAGTCTCATTAAATGTCGTATATTACGGTAATATACACATTTCATTAATCCATCCATGATATTTTTTTTCAAAATTATATAATAAACACGATACATAACATAAAAAGATGAAAAAATACACCCCACAATAGAATAAATAAACATAAATATAAGATGTGGGAGCCACATAACTTGTACAAGTGACGCCAAGAATAACATTTTCTCTAATCTAACATAAGAGTAAATGTGTTACTGGGGTAACTGTAGAAAATTATTCCTTTCGTATGTATGTAAGTAAATTTATTCAGGGATACACAAATACAGTTACATAGATTATCATACATAACAACATACGTGTAGAGAACCTAGGATAACCCAAAAAAGTCAGTGTGACTTATTTCCATTGCCTTCACTCAGAGCTTCATTTCTTCTCAAAAAGATGTTACATGAGAATGGGAGTGTTCTTCTTTATTAATTCTACCGTATCAATGTAGAGACAACCTGTACACAATGTTTAACTTGTACACAAACCAACGTGTACACTTCGTTTGTTTACAAAACTTACCTTCCCCTGGTTTGTTTACATAACTGCGCCTGCCCCCCCTCCCTGTATTCATTCTTTCTCTCTCTCATTTATTCGTTTTATCTCATTTACTTACTCCTGACCCTACATTAAGACTACAAATATTTTAAGGTAAGTAATGAGTGAACTGTATATACATTTTATCGCTCTGGGATGCTTAAATATCATAGAATAGTATGTGTGGGTGGGTGGCCTGGTGAGGCTATTACAATACATACCACACTTGATTTCTTACAATAAATACTACTTGTCTCACCCTAGATTAAGACTATAAAATATTTAAGGTAAGTAATGAGTGCACTATGTGTGTATTGTACCTTTTTATTGTTTTTTGATGCCTGGTTCTATTGCTAACTTAATATATGTTAGTGTAAACTTGTTATCTAGTGTTTGTATGCATTTATAAGTGGAAAAAAAGGGTGTTCCACTTTACGGCGATTTCCGCTTTACGGCGGTAGCCTGGAACCTAACCCGCCGTATAAGTGGGGCCCTACTGTACTAGCCCCCCTTAAATCAGGGATAATCACAGATAGCACTACAGACCACTACCCTACCTTCCTCCTGGCAAACATTAGTAAATCACCACTTGAATACAACAAAGTCTCATTTAGACTCCATGACGAGGCCTCAATAAGGAAGTTCACAGCTGACCTAGAGACTGTTGACTGGCCTACAGAATTCTCCAAGGCCAATGGTATTGATGACTGGACAGACATTTTTCTTAACAAATTACTTAGACTATACAACAAACATTGTCCTATAAAAACGAAACAGATCACAAACAAACGGCTTGGTTGCCCATGGCTAACCAGCACCATTCTGAAATACATTGACAAGAAACACCAATATGAAAAGCAATATAGACAGGGCTTAATACACAAAGATATTCTTAAACACTATTCATCAGTTCTCACCAAAGTAATAAAGAAAGCCAAACAACTATACTACTCCAGTAGATTCACAGACACTAGAGGAGATATAAAAAAGGCCTGGAAAACACTCTCTCAGATTCTAGGGACCCACAAACTGAAAAAACCAAGAATATTGTCCTAACTAAACCTAATGAAACACCACTACATCCCACTGACACAGCTAACAAGACAAACGACTTCTTCTCAACCATAGGATCTAATCTCGCCAATAAAATCCCACATACCAATGCCCATGCCGGGGACTACCTAGATGGGAATTTCCCAAATTCCTTCTATCTTGCACCAACTGAGCCCTCGGAAGTCACCGAGATTATAAAGTCACTTAAAAATAGCTCAGGGAATCTGTCTCATGTCCCACCATTACTGTATAAGCGAGCGGCCCATGTCCTTTCGCATGCTATTTCATTACTTTTCAACAAGTCACTAGAAACTAGCACCTTCCCGAAACTACTCAAGATGGCAAGGGTTTCACCAATACATAAAGGTGGTGACTCTACAGATTTAAACAACTATAGGCCAATATCAAACTTACCATTGCTATCCAAAATCTTTGAGAAACTCGTGCACAGGAGACTACATTCATTTATAACGGCACAAAACATACTCAACCCCTGCCAATTTGGATTAAGGAAAATAAAAGCACTAATGATGCAATCATAAAAATGCTAGATCTGCTTTACACAGCATTGGAAAATAAGGAATATCCACTAGGAATTTTTATTGACCTAAGAAAAGCTTTCGACACAGTAGACCACGACATCCTACTCCACAAACTTGACCATTACGGTATAAGAGGCCATGCGCTTGCTTATTTCAAATCTTACCTTACTAATAGGTATCAGTATGTCACCATTAAAGACACAGCATCAACAACACGGCCACTTGATACTGGAGTTCCGCAGGGAAGTGTCCTTGGTCCCCTGCTCTTCCTCATATACATCAATGATCTTCCATACGTATCCCAACACCTGAAACCCATTCTCTTTGCTGACGACACGACTTATGTCATCTCTCACCCAAATCTTGCCACCCTCAACACCATTGTTAACAAGGAGCTGATCACAATATCGACTTGGATGACAGCCAATAAACTTACGCTTAACACTGACAAAACCTACTATATTATGTTTGGTAGCAGAGCAGGAGATGCACAAATTAACATTAAGATCGACAACACTCTAATTACCAGACATAATGAGGGCAAATTCCTAGGCCTATACCTTGACAACAACCTGAATTTCAGCACCCATATGCAACACATAACCAAAAAAGTATCCAAAACGGTTGGGATCCTCTCCAAGATACGATACTCCGTGCCGCAAAATGTCCTTCTCACACTATACCACTTACTTATTCATCCATACCTCACCTATGCTATTTGTGCTTGGGGATCAACTGCAGCAACACACCTAAAGCCAATAATAACCCAACAAAAAGCTGCAGTAAGAATAATCACTAAATCCCATCCCTGGCACACCCCCCCACTCTTCATAGATCTAAACTTACTCCCTGTTCAGTACATCCACACTTACTACTGTGCAATCTACATCTACAGGACCTTAAACTCCAATATCAACCTTGACCTAAAACGCTTTCTTGATAGTTGTGACAGAACCCACAGGCATAACACCAGACACAAACATCTCTATGACATTCCCCGTGTCCGACTAAACCTTTACAAAAATTCAATGTATGTCAAAGGCCCTAAAATTTGGAACACCCTACCTGAGAACTCTAGAACTGCAGACACATTCATCACCTTCAAAACTACCATTAGGAAACATCTTATCTCCCTGATACACCCCATCAACTAACTACACGAATACCACGTGGTGGTTCACACTTACACTCACTCACCCATTTGACCATAAACAGAAATATTAATCTCAATCTTAAAATAATGAATCCTATGATACTCCAATACTGAAACTATGTACTGTGCCAAAATAAAAGCATTCACATTGCTAAACTCACAAACTAGTATTTAGTCACTTAGCCATAATACCAACTTACCTCATAATTTGTAATATTTTAAAATAAAGAATTAAACTAAGTCTGCCCGAAATGCTTAGCTAGCCATGCTAGGCATTCTAGTGGTACACTCTGTAATCATTATTTAACTACATGTAAACCACACAATAACCAAATTCTGTAAATTCAACATTGTAATCTTTATAGAGAATAAACTTTGAATTCATACAAACACCTTACATTGTGTACAAGTCGTCTCCACAGTGGTACAGTAGCATAAATAATGACCAACACTTCCATTCTCATTTAATTTTTAGAAGGAATGATGCTCTGACAAATTATTATTACAAATTATTATTATTACAAGTTGTTATTATTATAATCATAATAAAAAAGAAGTACTAAACCCACAAGGGTTGTGAATTGCTATATATATAGTGAAGGCATACAAAAGGAATGAATATTTATCTACAGTTATCCCCCAGTGTTTGACTAGAGAAAACGTAATTCTTCCAACACTCCTACAAAGCCGCTTTGTAAATAAATCTCATATTTATGTCAATTTTTATTCTGTAGGTGTATGTATAATGTATATATGCTATGTAACATGTTTCTTATATAATTTTGAAGAAAATATCATTGATGGATTAATGAAAATGTCTATATTAACGTAAAATAAGACATTTAATGTGCCCAAGAGAGATTATTATTGCATAGTATTACTAAGGCATCATGAACAGACTCTTAAAATGATTTTAATGTGTACCCGCATGCCAGAACAGTGTGTAAGTATATTTAGGTACAAGTACACATAAGCATAATTATCAGAGTACATATAAAATACACAATAACTTTTAACCCTTTCAGGGTTTCGGCCGTACTAGTACGGCTTACGCACCAGGGTTTTTGACGTGCTAGTATGCCTAAATTCTAGCGCCCTCAAATCTAATGAGAGAAAGCTGGTAGGCCTACATATGAAAGAACGGGTCTATGTGGTCAGTGTGCGTGGTATAAAAAAAATCCTGCAGCACACAGTGTGTAATAAAAAAAAAAAAACTCTGACCGTGTTTTTGGATTAAAGCAGCGACTTTGCACTGTATTTTCGTATAGCATTTATTGTTATATTCAAGTTTTCCTGGTCTCATTTTATAGAATGGAAGACATATTACAGAAATTGAGATGATTTTGACTGGTTTTACAATGAAAAGTACCTTGAAATTGAGCTCAAAGTAGCAGAAATGTTCGATTTTTACCCAAGTTCAAAAGTAAACAAATCATGCTATGCGTCCAATACACGTCAACTGGCGAGTCTAATATTCTTTCACAAGTGCGCTGATATTATTTATACCATTTCTACACTAATGCAGTAGTCTGCATAACAGTAAATCTTCTATTTTTTGTGAGAATAAAAATTCAAAGTGGAAAGCAAAAGAATGTAAGAGGGGCATGGGGACATGACAAATGAACAGAGGAAATGTTATTTTAGTGCCTGGAATGTCTTTCTTGTTTATTCTGGACCCTATTTGGAAATTGGCATCTTTTGAAATTTGTGTGAAATTGGCAAAATTGCTAAATTCTGACCACTGTATTGGATAGTTGAAATTGGTAAATGGGTGTTTCTTGTACTCATTCGACATAAAAAATGGAGTTCTAGCGAAATAGTTATGATTTTTGTCGACTAGTACACTGGAATTGGCCAAAAATAGGGCTCAAAGTGGGCAAAATCACTGATGCGTAAACATCGTCGAGACCGCTAACTTCGCGAGAGCATAATTCCGTAAGTTTTCCATCAAATTTCATACTTTTGGTGTCATTATGATCGGAAAAAGATTCTCTATCTTTTCATAAGAAAAAATAATTTTTTTTTTTGAAATTTGGGTGACCCTGAGAACAAGTCTCTGAGAGCGCCTGTCGACCCTGAAAGGGTTAAACACTTGAAATTTTGGAAAGTTTCCAGACATAATAGATGTGCTTATGCAGAATGTAAACAAACCAGGTGGGGCACACTGTATTTGAAAGACCGCTTACCGTACAGCAAATTTTGGTCATAATTTGAAATTGCTGTATTAGCGGAACGCCGTAAGACGAAACACCGTAAAGCGGGGCCTTACCATAACTGTATTTATGTATACCTCAATAAACTTACTCGAGCACATGTGGTGTCGTAGGTTTATTCAGGCATGCACAAATAGTTACATAGATTATCATACATAGCAGCATACGTGTGGAGAACCTAGGATAACCCAAAAAACTCTGACAAAGTGACTTACAATGGAACCTCAAATTTTGAACGTATCACTTATCGAACTCTACGAAAATCGAACACTTTTTTCTAACCAACTTTGTCCCTATTATCGAACTCGCCCCTATTTTCGAACCGCCAGGTACCAGACCTGTCCGGCAGCCCGCTCTGTCCGTGTTCCTGTGCAGGTGCCATGAGCCAGTCTGGTTTTGTTGATGCTTGAGTGAACACTAACCTGCGCTCTCATTCAAACATTTTACGGTTATTTCATTGTGTTTAGTGCCTGTGGGACTGTGAAATAAGCTACCATGGGCCTAAAGAAATTTGCTAGTGGTACCCCTGTGCTAAAGAAAGTGAGAAACACCATAGATGTGAAGAAGGAAATAATACAGAAGTATGAGAGTGGTGGGAGACTTGTTGAGCTTGCCAGGCTGTATGGGAAAAACAAGTCGACCATCGGTTCTATCCTGGCAAAGAAAGAACAAATCAAGGAAGCTGATGTTGTGAAAGGTGTTAATACGTTAACCAAAAAAAAGACCACAGACAATCGATCAGGTTGAGAAGTTGTTACTAGTGTGGATCAAGGATAAAGAGATGGCAGGTGATAGTATTTCAGACACCATTATTTGCGAAAAGGAAAGGAAGTTGCATGCCGATCTGGTACAGAGAACTCCTGGAGCCAGTGCTGATAGTGAATTTAAAGCCAGCAAAGACTGGTTTGACAGATTTAAGAAGCATAGTGGCATACACAATGTTATAAGCATGGTGAGGCAGCCAGTTCACGCAAATGGGCAGCTGAAAAGTTTGTACTGGAGTTTAAGGTTTACGTAGACACTGAAAAATTAAAATCCCAACAAGTGTTCATTTGTGATGAAACAGGCCTGTTTTGGAAGAAAATGCCAAAGAGGACCTACAATACCCAGGAGGAAAAGGCACTCCCAGGACACAAGCCTATGAAAGACAGGCTAACTCTTTCATTCTGTGCTAATGCTAGTGGTGATTTTAGAGTGAAGCCTTTACTTGTGTGTCATTCAGAAAATCCCAGAGTATTTAAGAAAAATAATGTCATAAAGAACAAGTTGTGTGTCTTGTGGAAAGCAAATAATAAGGCATGGGGTCACAAGGCAAATTTTCAAAGAGTGGGTCCATGAAGTGTTTGGCCCCAGTGTGAGAAAATACCTCCTAGACAATAATTTGCCACTCAAGTGCCTCTTGTTAATGGAAATGCTCCTGCTCATCCTCCAAACTTATTAGACCTCTTGTCTAGGGACTTCAGTTTTATAACAGTGAAGTTCTTGCCTCCTAACACTACTCCTCTCCTCCAGCCCATGGACCAACAGGTCATTTCTAACTTCTAAAAACTATACACAACAGCAGTGTTTGAAAAGTGCTTTCAAGTGACCATAGATACTAAGCTGACCCTAAGAGAGTTCTGGGGGAATCACTTCAATATCTACAGCTCCATAAGGGAGTGACTTCCAGGACTTTGAACTCTACTTGGAGACAATTGTGGCCAGATTGTGTCCAAAAGAGGGATTTTGAAGGGTTTGAGGCTGACCCTGACCCTGTCCCTAACCCAGCTGACCCTCTGCCTGTTGTGGACTCTATTGTGGCATTGGAGAACACCCTGGGGTTAGAGGTGAGTGGCGAGGATGTGGAAGAGTTGGTGGAGGACCACAGGGAAGAGCTAACCACTGAAGAGCTGGAAGAGCTTCATCTGGAACAGTATCAGACCACAGCTGAGGACCTTGCTTCTGAGGAGGAGGAAGAGGGAGTGGATGAGGTGCCTTCTTCAAAGATTAAGGAGATTTGTGTCAAGTGGAATCATGTCCAAATGTTTGTGCAGAAGTACCACCCTGAGCAAGCTGAAACAAGCCATCTTTGCAACAAGTTCAGTGACAAAACCATGTCCCATTTTAGGGAAATCTTAAAGAGGCGCCAGAAACAGAGGACTGTGGACAGTTATTTTGCGAGACAGGGGTCCAGTGACTCTCAAGCTGGTCCTAGTGGCATTAAAAGACAGAGAAGGGAAGTAACCCCAGAGAGGGCTTTGATACCTGAAGTCCTCATGGAGGGGGATTCTCCTTCCAAACACTAACCCCAACTCCCTCTCTCCTCCTCCTTATCTTCCAGATGCCATCACCAATCTTCAATAAAGGTGCTACCCAACGTAGCACCCAGAATGACCAAAGATTACCAACAGTGAAACCTACAAATAAAAAATAATAGAGATCAAAGGAAGACTGCCCTCAAAGCCACAGCAACACCCCGCTGCCAGCTGAACAACGTAACCCTAAGCTTTGTATAACTACAACTTCTTAACTACAACAATTCCTGTAGTATTATGAGGCACAATCTCAGAGGAAACAACACCAAGGCCAGCAAGAAAACACCGAAAAATCAACTATTCAACAAGTGTAGCCAGGAGGACGCCGGCCAAGCTACCACCCCTCTCACCACCGCTCAAAGCCACACCACAACAATAACAACAAACATGGCTGCCACCAGCCCATCCACCCCTCTCTTCCCCGGACTCAACCTACCAAGTAGTCTTTCAGGTATGACCAACAATCCAGATACCCTAAAGTCATGCATCTCCACCTTAGTTATTGAAAATATGAATCTTCGAAAGACGCTAACAAAACAAGACACCAGGATGACACAACTCGAGAACAAAATCCTCAGTCTTGAACAAAAGTTATCAACACCAGGAATGACTAACTGTGGCAAGACCATCCAAACAGTCATAGATAGCCATACCCAACAAATAATATCTCTTAATACAAAGGTTGAAGAAGCAGTAAAAGACTGGAAGAACAACTTAGATAACCAGTTCAGTGACTACTTTTCTCTCCAAGAAGATAAAACTGAACATGATAAACTATCGGACGCAGTAATAGTTAACAGTCCACTTTTTCCCAGTGACATGAACCAAATGAGCAGTAAAGAAATTACTCTCCAGATCATAAAGGACCAAACAAAAGTTACAGTACCAGAGTCAGAAATAAAGGAAGCCAGGTCACTAGGATCCCATGGTAGAAAAAGTGTTATGCTTAGATTCCACTCACATGACAGGAAAAAACTTAATAATTGCATCTATTAAAGTAAAGAAAGAGGTATACATAAACGAGTGTCTTACCAAAAAACGCCAGAACCTCCTGTATAGAGCCAGAAAACTTAAGTGGGAGAATAATGACACAATACAGTGGACCCCCGCATAGCGACTTTAATCCGTGCAAGAGGGCTGATTGTTATGCGAAATGATCGGTATGCGAATGAATTTTCCCCATAAGAAATAATGGAAATCAAATTAATCCGTGCAAGACACCCAAAAGTATGAAAAAAAAATTTTTACCACATGAAATATACATTTTCCTACACACAAAGAGAAGGAATTAATGTACAATTGCTATGGATCCCATCACACATTGGATTACTCCTTCATGATAAAGTTGATATGTTAGCCAAGAAGAGTATCCAGAAGGAGAACGTAGAATATAACTTTGGTATAACTGTGTCTAGCATTAGGAATAATATTAGGAGAGAAGTAAATAATGAAGATGATTGTTATAGGAATGCAGTTAGAAGCCTGAGTAGATCTATAACCCACTATGATAACATGAACGTAGATAAGTATGTTTATGGAGCAACTTGCAATGTGAACAGACTGACTGATGTTGTAGTGGCCAGGCTTAGGCTTGGTTACAAGTACTTCTGGCAGTTTGGGAGACACACAGATGATGATCAAACTAAATGTAAATTATGTGATCAGGCATATGGTCACTCTCTTGAACACTATGTGCTTAATTGTCCACTTATTGAGGAATACAGAGACAGACAGTATAATAACCTATGTGACATGTCAAGATATCTTATTAATGAAAATAAGATACCAGATATACTAAGCAAATTTCCTAAATTTGCTTGTAACAGATAAGTGAACTATAGATATGTAGATATAAATCCATATGTATTCCTGTTAACCCTTTGGGGCCTAGTTCCTAGGCCTTTTGTGTATCCACATGCTCTCGCGCTACCGTCCACAGGATGGATATGGGGTGCACAATAAACTAGCCACTTCGGTGGCAAAATCTAAAAAAAGAGAAGGATACATGCACAATAGTAGAGTAGTACATGCACAATATATATTGTGCATGTACTACTCTACTAAATGAAGAATAAATGACACTTACCTTTATTGAAGATGCAGCAATGACTGATGAGACACTGTGTCCTGGGAGTGCCTTTTCCTCCTGAGTACTGTAGGTCCTGTTTGGCATTTTCTTCCAGAACAGGCCTTATCACACTGTGTATGCCACTACGATTCTTAAATCTCTCAAACCAACCTTTGCTGGCTTTAAATTCACCAATATGAGCACTAGTTCCAAGCATTTTTCCCTGTTCACCTGGGTGTTAGTCGACTGGTGTGGGTTGCATCCTGGGAGACAAGATTAAGGACCCCAATGGAAATAAGTTAGACAGTCTTCGATGACACTGACTTTTTGGGTTATCCTGGGTGGCAAATCCTCTGGGGTTAATTATTTCTTGGTATTCTCAATAAGCCACACCAACAACGGTGCTACAGCAGCAGCAGCAGCAGCAGCTGACAGTGCTACAGCAGCAGCAGACGATGCTACGCAGCAGCAGACGGTACTACAGCAGCAGCAGACGGTACTACAGCAGCAGCAGCAGCAGCTGATGGTGGTACAACAGCAGCAGCAGCTGACAGTGCTACAGCAGCAGCAGACGATGCTACAGCAGCAGCAGACGATGCTACAGCAGCAGCAGATGGTACTACAGCAGCAGCAGCAGCTGTACCACCAATAGTAGCAATGGTTGATTGGGGTTTATTATACAACCTGGCCAGCTCGGAGACACGCACTCCACTTTCATACTTATCAATGATCTCTTTCTTCATCTCTATAGTAATTCTCACCCTTATTGCTGTAGGGTTGGCACTAGAAGCTTTCTTGGGGCCCATGGTCACTTATTTTCCAGATAAAATTACCAAAAACACTGTAATAATACGAAATGTTCTGATTGTATGCTTGGATGTTACCGCGGAGGCTGGCTGGTAAACAATGCCACCGGCGGCACATGTGAGGTTGGCTAAGGGCGCACATTGGACGCGTCTCGGACGAAGAGCGGTGAGCGGGTTTTTGGGCGGTAAGCGAGGCAAAATTTTTGCGATAAAAGCGAGCGGTATGCGGATTGAACAGTATGCGATGCGTACGGTATGTGGGGGTCCACTGTATATATTATAAAACAATCGTAATAAACATTTGATTACATTGTGTGTGTAAACAAGTTTTAGCAACATTATAATGATACGAGTGTTTTTGCTATAATTGTGTTACATTCAACGAGTGTATATTTGAACATTGCACAATAATTTGGTCTCACAGGCCACAAAAGTTATGTGAAAAAATAAAATAGTGAAAAAAGCAATAAACCATCGAATACAAGTAAATCAAAGTTTACCGTTTGACCAGCAGTCGCCGCTGTTGCCGCTCGCAGATCAATTTCAGCAAACTTCAGGACTCCATATCTCGGTAAGTACTCATGGGAAAATTTTTTTTTGGGACTAAAACTATCAGAAAAATAATCTTTTTCATAAGAAAAAATAATTTTTTTTTTTTCGAATATTTTGCGACACCAGGAGACATTTCAGGATTGGGCCCTTCAACAGTCAAAGGGTTAAAGAGTGTTGCAATGATTGGTGATAGCACTTGTGACACTTTTTTGTATATAATGGGTGGTAAGGTATTTAAATCTCCTGCCTTGTTTTTTAGTGTGTTGATAATAAGGGAGACTTCGTATGGGTTAGTTGGAGCTAGGAACAGCGTGTTCGGGTAGTTGCCAGTGAGGTAGTCATTTGGTGGGGCATCTGAGCTTGGGATTTTATTGGCAAGGTTTTGTCCTATAGTGGAGAAGAAATCATTGAGTCTGTTTGCTGTTTCTGTTGGTGGGAGTTGGGGTTCATCTGATTTTGCTAATTTTATTTCGCTATTTCGTAATATCTTTTTTGTTCCTAGAATTTCTGATAGGGTTTTCCAGGTCTTTTTTATATCACCTCGTAAGTTGGATAATCTGTTCTCATAATACAATTTTTTTGCCCTTCTTATCAGGCTGGTTAGGACTGACGAGTAACGTTTTGTTTGGTCTCTGGTTATGTGACCCATTCTGTACTGTTTTTCGTATAGGTGTTTTGTATTTATGGATTTGGGATTTGAGAATGCTGGGTGTTATCCAGGGACTGTTCAGTCTCTTAGCTGTCATCTGTTTAGTTTTTTAGGGCAGTGCTTATTATAAAGGTATTGGGTCTTTTTTAGAAAATTATTAATACATTCGTCAATATCTGTATAGATTTCTAGCTCAGTGTGCCAGTCAATGCTTGTTACTGCTGTTGTGAAGTTATTAATGGCTGCCTCATTGTGAAGTCTGAAGGTGACTTTAGTAGTGTCCTGGGGTAATTTACCAAGAGCTGTTATGAGGAAAGTAGGATAGTGGTCTGTGGTATTATCTGTGATTATGCCTGATTTTAAAGGGGATATGGTGTTGGTCCAGATGTGGTCAAGTAGGGAAACACTAGCCTCTGTAACTCTTGTAGGTTTTGTTACTGTTGGTAGCAACATGCAGTTACTCATTGTGTTTGTGAATTCAGTAACGTGTGGGTCCTGGTCTTGCAGGAGATTTATATTGAAGTCACCTGAGAGTAGTAAGTGATTTTTGTTCATGCGTGCATCAGTTATCATACTTCCTAGGTTTTGACTAAATTGGCTAATGTTTGACTGTGGAACTCTGTAGATGTTTATCAATGTGAGAGGTTTTTGTAGGTATTTGGATTTGAATTTAGCTATTATATATTCCCCATGTTCATCCCTTGTGCAAGTATTAGTGATACATTCTAGTTGGTCTGAGTAGTATATAGCTGTGCCACCCCCTTGTTGGTCTGGCCTACAGTTGTGTATGGCTGTGTAACCAGGAATGGCATAGACATCAGTAGTAACAGGCTTTAGCCAGGTTTCAGCTAGTGTAATGATGGACATATTGGCATGCAAGGAATTTAGTAATGCTATGAGGTCATCATAATGTTTGCTTAAAGATCTGATATTGTAGTTAAAGACAGTTATGTTGTTGTTGGCTCTGAGGAGTGCCTTTGATTGTTCTGCTGTGTAGTAATTACAGTAACTGTTTGATTCATTTAAGTCATTAAATAAGAGGTTGGTATCAGGATCAATGCTTGTAATCATAAGATTTGTAGTGAATCTATAGTTAGAATTAAGTATAAGACAAAGTAAATAGTCTAAAGCTAAAAAATAGCACCTGAATTATTTAACAAATGTAAAAATAATGAGCTAAGGTAGTTTTTTTAAAGCTAAAATAAAGGAGACAATATAAAAGGGACTAAAATAATTTGTGGTGAACAAATAAAGTGATGATTAAATAATGGAGCTTGGGAATATGATTGTAGGTAGTACTTTAAAGGTAATTCTTTAAAGTTAGAATTAGGGAAAACAATATAAAAGGGACTAATATAAGTTGTGGTGAACAATAAAGTGGTAATCAAATAAATGAGTTTTGGAATATAATGGCAAAATTGTGAACTTATTATACTGATCGGATAAAGATAGAAATGTCAAAAGCAGGTGGGGATATAGTTTTGGAGTGGTTGGAGCTATTATTTAATAAATGTATGGAAGAGGGTAAGGTACCTAGGGATTGACAGAGAACATGCATAGTTCCTTTGTATAAAGGCAAAGGGGACAAAAGAGAGTGCAAAAATTATAGGGGGATAAGTCTGTTGAGTATACCTGGTAAAGTGTATGGTAGAGTTATTATTGATAGAATTAAGAGTAAGACGGAGAATAGGATAGCAGATGAACAAGGAGGCTTTAGGAAAGGTAGGGGGGGTGTGGACCAGGTGTTTACAGTGAAACATATAAGTGAACAGTATTTAGATAAGGCTAAAGAGGTTTTTTGTGGCATTTATGGATTTGGAAAAGGCGTATGACAGGGTGGATAGGGGGCCAATGTGGCAGATGTTGCAGGTGTATGGTATAGGAGGTAGGTTACTGAAAGCAGTGAAGAGTTTTTACGAGGATAGTGAGGCTCAAGTTAGAGTATGTAGGAAAGAGGGAGATTATTTTCCAGTAAAAGTAGGCCTTAGACAAGGATGTGTGATGTCACCGTGGTTGTTTAATATATTTATAGATGGGGTTGTAAGAGAAGTAAATGCGAGGGTCTTGGCAAGAGGCGTGGAGTTAAAAGATAAAGAATCACACATAAAGTGGGAGTTGTCACAGTTGCTCTTTGCTGATGACACTGTGCTCTTGGGAGATTCTGAAGAGAAGTTGCAAAGGTTGGTGGATGAATTTGGTAGGGTATGTAAAAGAAGAAAATTAAAAGTGAATACAGTAAGGCCCCGCTTTACGGTGTTTCGCCTTACGGAGTTCCGCTAATACGGCGATGTCAAATTATGACCAAAATTTGCTATACGGCAAGCAGTCTTTCAAATACGGCGCCCCCACCCGGTTTGTTTACATTTTCTGTGACCACATCTATTATGTCAGGAAACTTTCCAAAATTTCAAGTGTTTTAAAGTTACTGCATATTTTATATGTACTCAGATAATTATACTTATGTGTACCTGTACCTAAATATACTTACACACTGTGCTGGTGTGCAGGTACACATTAAAATCGCTATGTCTCTCTCTACTTATGACGCCATACTACGTAATAATAATCACTCTTGGGCACACGTTTATTTTAATCAAAATTTTGGCATTTTCATTAATCATCTATGATATTTTCCTCAAAAATTATATATGAAACCCCTTACATAGCATATATACATGATACATACACTCAGAATAAAAATTGATGTAAATATGACATTTGTTTACAAAGCAGCAGTGTAGGTAGTGTTGGAAGAATTACATTTTCTCTAGTCGAACACTTGGGGGTAACTGTAGAAAAATATTCTTTTTGTATGCCTTTACTCTATGTATAGCAATTTACGACCCTTGTGGGTTTAGTGCTTTTTATAATAATAATAATAATAATAATAATAATAATAATTTATAATTATTATTATTATTATTATTATTATTATTATTATTATTAATATTATCTTCATTCATTCTAAAAATGGTGTGTTGATGTTTGTTTATTCTGAACTAACTTGTACAACTTGTACACAATGTAAGACTATTTGTATTGTGAGGTAATTATTATTAAAATAAAAAAATATTGAGGTAAATGTTTTACAAACTCTTACAAATGGACGTGAATGAACTAAAAGTAGACACATATTAATACGCATTTATTTTGCCTGACCAAGTGATCATCCACTACCTGTTCAGTTTGTGTTCTTACATTGTCTCAATTCTGTATCTCGTTCTCTCTCTCCTTTACTCTTTCGTTAACTAGTTGGCTCTCATTGATGATGGCATCTAAGGTTAGCTGTAATAAAATAACCCAATAATAACCCAACAAAAAGCTGCAGTAAGAATAATCACTAAATCCCATCCCTGGCAACACACCCCCCCACTCTTCATAGACCTAAATTTACTCCCAGTTCAGTACATCCACACTTACTACTGTGCAATCTACATCTACAGGGCCTTAAACTCTAATATCAACCTTGACCTAAAACGCTTTCTTGATAGTTGTGAGAGAACCCACAGGCATAACACCAGACACAAACATCTCTACGACATTCCCCGTGTCCGACTAAACCTTTACAAAAATTCAATGTATGTCAAAGGCCCTAAAATCTGGAATACCCTACCTGAGAACTCTAGAACTGCAGACACATTCATCACCTTCAAAACTACCATTAGAAAACATCTTATCTCCCTGATACACCCCGTCAACTAACTACACGAATACCACCTGGTGGTTCACACTTACACTCACTCACTCATTTGACCATAAACAGAAATATTAATCTCAATCTTAAAATAATGAATCCTGTGATACTCCAATACTGAAACTATGTACTGTGCCAAAACAAAAGCATTCACATTGCTAAACTCACAAACTAGTATTTAGTCACTTAGCCAAATACCAACTTACCTCATAATTTGTAATATTTTACAATTAAGAATAAAACTAAGTCTGCCCGAAATGCCTAGCCATGCTAAGCGTTCTAGTGGTACACTCTGTAATCACAATTTTACTACATGTAAACCACACAATAACCAAATTTCTGTTAACTCAGCATTGTAATCCTTATAGAGAATAAACTTTGAATTTGAATTTGAAAAAAGAGAAGTTGTAAGTCTCTTGCTTTAAGTACCAAGTTTATTTATTTATTTATTTATTTACTTATTTATTTAGAAATTTAGCATACATACAGAGGTACAAAAAAATACAGGTAAGAGCAGCATGCCAAAGCCACTTATATGCATAGCATTACGGGCCTGGCTTACAATTAACTTAAGATTAACTAAGCAATGATGAAATCAGTGATAAGACATTATTGTAAACAGATAACTATAAAATACAAATGAGTATTACAAAGACAGGTCATATGGTTGCATGCATTGCTGTTCATTCAGTAGAATGGAGTATTCTGTTAGGTAGTGTATTTAAAAAAAATAAAGTTAGGTTTAACATTTGTGTGATATAATTGTGAGTAACATTTAGGATATACAATTTATATGGTTCAGTTATTCAGTATTATTTGGTTTTGAGTGAGTAAGTGAACTTTGAGAAAGAGACTTGAATTTATAAAACAGGTAGTGTTTCTTTTATATTTACAGATAATGAATTCCAGATTTTGGGCCTTTTATGTGCATTGAGTTTTTGCATAGCGTGAGATGGACACGAGGAACATCAAAGAGTGATCTGTGCCTTGTATTATGGTCATGTTGTTCTGTTGAGGTTGGCAAGGAGATGTTTGAGGGGAGGGTTAATACAGAGTTAAGTGTTCTATGTTGTAATAAGTGCAATAATAAGTATGGATGTTTTGTATGGTGAGTAGGTTGAGTGTTTTGAATATTGGTGGATGTGGCTGCCTGTATTGAGAATTTGTTATCATTCTAACTGCAGCCTTTTGTTGGGTAATTAGTGGTCTGAGATGGTTAGTTGTTGTTGAGCCCCATGCACAAATTCCATAGGTAAGATAGGGGTAAATAAGAGAGTGATAGAGGGCCAGGAGGGCTGACTGTGGAACATAGTACCGTATCTTCGATAGTATGCCTACAGTCTTGGAAATTTCTTAGAAATTGTTGTATATGTGTATGAAATTTGAGTCTATTATCGAGGTGGATTCCTAAGAATTTTCCCTCTGTTAGCTTTGTGATAGGTGATCCGTTTATCGTTATGTTAAGAGGTACATCTGTAGCTCTGCTACCAAACTGAATGAAGTAGGTTTTGTCAATGTTTAGTGTAAGTTTGTTAGTCCTCATCCAGGTAGATATTTTCTGTAATTCGGTGTTTACAGTATTGGCTAGCGTGACTGGGCTCGGGTGAGAGAAGACGTATGTGGTGTCATCTGCAAAAAGTGTGGGTTTGAGTAATTGCGAAGCATTTGGTAGGTCATTTATGTATAGGAGAAAGATGAAGAGGGCCAAGGACACTTCCCTGTGGGACACCAACTGTAATTGGTTGTGCGGAAGAGCTTGCCCCATTTGCGTACACATATTGGCTTCTGTTGCTGAGGTAGACTTGAGGTAGTTGAGGGAGTGCCCTCTAATACCATAGTGGGACAATTTTACATGGAGCAAATCATGGTCAACTGTATCAAAAGCTTTACGTAAGTCAATGAAGATCCCCAGTGGGACTTCTTTTTTCTCTATTGCAGTGTATATATGTTCTAGCATGTGTATAATAGCATCATTAGTAATTTTTATTAGGCCTGAATCCAAATTGGCAGGGGTTGAGAATGTTTATGGGAGATGAGGTAGGAGTAGATTCGTTTATGAATTAATTTTTCGAAGATTTTTGAGAGAGGGGTGTAAATTGGATATTGGGCCTATAGTTATTCAACTCTGTTTGGTCACCTCCTTTATGGATCGGGGTGACCCTTGCTATTTTGAGATCTGTAGGGAAGGTGGAGGATTCAATGGATTGTTAAAGAGTGTTGCAATGATTGGTGATAGTACTTGTGACGCTTTTTTGTATATAAAGGGTGGTAAGGTATTTAAATCTCCTGCCTTGTTTTTCAGTGCGTTGATAATAAGGGAGACTTCGTATGGGTTTAGTCGGAGCTAGGAATAGTGTGTTCGGGTAGTTGCCAGTGAGGTAGTCATTTGGTGGGGTATCTGAGCTTGGGATATTATTGGCAAGGTTTTGACCTATAGTGGAGAAGAAATCACTGAGTCTGTTTGCTGTTTCTGTTGGTGGGAGTTGGGGTTCATCTGATTTTGCTAATTTTATTTCGCTATGTCGTGATATCTTTTTTGTTCCCAGAATTTCTGATAGGGTCTTCCAGGTCTTTTTTATATCACCTCGTAAGTTGGATAATCTGTTCTCATAATACAATTTTTTTTGCCCTTCTTATCAGGCTGGTTAGGATTGACGAGTAACGTTTTGTTTGGTCTCTGGTTATGTGACCCATTCTGTACCTGTTTTTCATATCGGTGTTTTGTATTTATGGATTTGAGAATGCTGGGTGTAGCCAGGGACTGTTCAGTCTCTTAGCTGTCATCTGTTTAGTTTTTTAGGGCAGTGCTTGTTATAAAGGTATTGGGTCTTTTTTAGAAAATTATTAAAACATTCATCAATATCTGTATAGATTTCTAGCTCAGTGTGCCAGTCAATGTTTGTTACTGCTGTTGTGAAGTTATTAATGGCTGCCTCATTGTGAAGTCTGAAGGTGACTTTAGTAGTGTCTTGGGGTATTTTACCAAGAGTTGTTATGAGGAAAGTAGGGTAGTGGTCTGTGGTATTATCTGCAATTATGCCTGATTTTAAAGGGGATATGGTGTTGGTCCAGATGTGGTCAAGTAGGGAAACACTAGTCTCTGTAACTCTTGTAGGTTTTGTTACTGTTGGTAGCAACATGCAGTTACTCATTGTGTTTGTGAATTCAGTAACGTGTGGGTCCTGGTCTTGCAGGAGATTTATATGAAGTCACCTGAGAGTAGTAAGTGATCTTTGCTCATGCGTGCATCAGTTATCATACTTCCTAGGTTTTGACTAAATTGGCTAATGTTTGATTGTGGAATTCTGTAGATGTTTATCACTGTGAGAGGTTTTTGTAGGTATTTGGATTTGAATTTAGCTATTATAATATTCCCATGTTCATCCCTTGTGCAAGTATTAGTGATACATTCTAGTTGGTCTGAGTAGTATATAGCTGTGCCACCCCCTTGTTGGTCTGGCCTACAGTTGTGTATGGCTGTGTAACCAGGAATGGCATAGACATCTGTAGTATCAGGCTTTAGCCAGGTTTCGTTAGTGTAATGATGGACATATTGGCATGCAAGGAATTTAGTAATGCTAGGAGGTCATCGTAATGCTTGCTTAAAGATCTGATATTGTAGTTAAAGATAGTTATGTTGTTGTTGGCTCTGAGAAGTGCCTTTGATTGTTCTGCTGTGTAGTAATTACAGCAACTGTTTGAATCATTTAAGTCATTAAATAAGAGGTTGGTATCAGGATCAATGCTTGTAATCATAAGATTTGTAGTGAATCTATAGTTAGAATTAAGTAAAAAATAAAGTATATATTCTAAAGCTAAAAAAAAAATAGCACCTGAATTATTTAACAAATGTAAAAAATAATGAGCTAAGGTAGTTTTTAAAGCTAAAATAAAGGAGACAATATAAAAGGGATGATGGTGTGCCATTCTGATTTTATTCAATAAACACCCTGCCACTCACCTCTCACACATTAATATTAATATTTTAAGGTAAGTAATCAGTGTACTCTGTGTGTATCTTACCTTTTATTGTGTTTTTAATGCCTATTTCTATTGCTAACTTAATATAAGTTAGTGTAAACTTGTTGTCTGGCATTTATTGCATATTTTATTTGTGCTCTGATAATAATACTTGTGGAGCTGTGTGGTAGCCGGGTGGAGGGACGACATTATGTTTTCTCTGCTCAGCCATCTAAGAAAACGTGTATGAATCTGCATTTGGCCCAGCCACTCCCTCACTCCGCTTTTGTTTACAATTTTCGGCATGAATTATTCATTACTTTTACCTTCGTTTATGATGGCATCTAAAGGTAGTTGTTAGAAATTATTAAATTCAGTGAACAAGGCATGTCGATGTTAATAATATGGCTCTGGGCCACAGTGTAGGTAGCCGGTAGGTGTAGCCCGGCGGCTACCCCTACCGGCTACCTACATGACTTTATAAAATAAATACTACTCACCTTTTCTTCCTATATTAAGACTTTCACATATTTTAAGGTAAATAATGAGTGTACAGTATGTGCATTTTACCTCTCTGGGATGTTTTAAATATCGTATATGAGGCAGCCATTAATAACTTCACAACAGCATTAGCAAACATTGATTGGCACACTGAGCTAGAAATCTATACAGATATTGACGAATGTATTAATAATTTTCTAAAAAAGACCCAATACCTCTATAACAAGCACTGCCCTAAAAAAACTAAACGATGACAGAAAAGGGGATTTGAACAGTCCCTGGCTAAACCCAGCATTCTCAAACCCAAAAAAAAAAACACCAATAAAAAAAACAGTACAAAATTGGGTCACAAAAACCAGAGCCCCAAACAAAATTTTACTCGAAATCCAAACCCAGCCTGTTAAAAAGGGGCAAAAAAATTGTATTATGAAAAAACAGTTTTCCCAAACTTACGAGGTGATATAAAAAAGACCGGGGAAAAAAACCCTATCAGAAATTTTTCGGGAAAAAAAAAAGAAACCCGGGAAATAGCGAAATAAAATTAGCAAAATCAGATGCCCCCAACTCCCCCCAAAAACAGAAACAGCAAACAGACTCAATGTTTTTTTTCTCCATATGGGAAAAAACCTTGCCAATAAAACCCCCCAAAGCTCAGATACCCCACCAAAGGGACTACCTCACCGGCCAACTACCCAAACACACTTTTCCTAGTCCGGGACAAAAACCCAAAACGAAAGTCTCCCTTATTATCAAGGGCCTTTAAAAAAAAAAGGGCGGAGATTTAAGTCCCTTTTCCCACCCTTTTATATACAAAAAAGTGTCACAAGTGTATCCCCCAATCATTGCAACACTTTTTTAAACCCAAATCCTTGAACCTCCACCTTCCCTACGTACTCAAAATAGCGGGGGGGTCACCCCGTTTACAAAGGGGGGGAAAACCAAAACAGGGTTGAAAAAACTAAGGCCAATATCCAACTTCCCCCTCTCTAAAAAATTTTCAAAAAATTAAATTTCTTTAAAGAATCTACCCCTACCTTATCCCCCAAAACATACTAAACCCCCTGCCTTTTTGGGGTTTCCCAGGCCAAAAAAAAAATACTAATGATGCTATTTAAAACATGTAGAACATATATACACTGCAATAGGGGAAAAAAGAACCCCCATGGGGATCTTCATTGATTACGAAAAAGCTTTTATTCCCCCCCGGTTGGGACCATGATTTGCTCCACGAAAAAATTGTCACACTATGGTTAAGGGGGCCACTCCCTCAACTACCCTCAAGCCCATACCTCAGCAACGAAGCCAAAAAATGTGTAGGGAAAAATGGGGAAAACTCTTCCCCCAAAACCAATTACAGTTGGTGCCCCAACGGGGAAAAGTGCCCTTGGGGCCCTTTCTCTTTCCCCCTAAACTTTAAATGCCCTTCCAAATGCTTCGAAATTTTACTAAAACCCCACCTTTTTGCGGGATGACACTCCCTTTCGTTTTTTCTCTCCCCCGGGGCCCCGTACACTGGGCCAATTTACGGAAAATTTCCCGAATTACAGAAAATATCTACCTGGATGAGGACTAACAAACTTACACTAAACTTTGGGAAAAAACCTATTCATTCATTTTGGGTTTAACAGAGTACAGAGGGTCCCTTTTAAACCCTAATGTAAAGGGATCACCTTTCAAAAAGCTAAACAGGGGGGGGAAAATTCTTGGGAAATCCCCTTTGATTTTTAAAACTAAAATTTTTCTTTTAACCACAATACAAAAAAAATTTCAAAAGAAAAAAATTTCAAGATGTAGGCATCTATCGAAGATAGGGTTACTTTTGTTCCACAGTCAGCCCTCCTGGCCCAAATTTTCACTCTTTTATTTCCCCTTTTCTCACCTATGGAATTTTTGCAGGGGGGCCTAACAAAAAATTTAAAACCATCTCAAAACCACAAATTAAACCCAAAAAAAGGCTGCAGTTAAAATGATAACAAATTTCACAAAAGGCAGCACACCCCCAACCAATTTTAAAATACACAAAAAACCAACTAAACATAAAAAAATCCTTTCTTATTCGCCCCTTTTACATACATAGAAACTTTAACTCTGTATTAACCCCCCCCTAAAACATCTCCTTCCCAACCTAAACAAAAACACATGACCTTTAACACAAGGCAAGTTCACTCTTTGATTTTCCCTCGTGTTAATCTCACCCCTATGCAAAAACTCAATGCAAAAAAAAGGCCCTAAAATCAAAAATTTCTTTAAACTGAAAATAAAAAAAGAAACATCCCGGTTTAAAAATTTTAAAGTCTCTACTCAAAGATCATTACTCCCCCAAAAACCCAAAAATAAATACTGAATAACTGAACCTTAAAATTGTATTTCTTAAATGTTTCCACAATTATATTTACAAAATTTTTAAACCTAAAAACCCAAAAACTAACTTTATTATTTTTTAAAATTTCACTACCTTACGAATCCTTATTTGACCGTCTTTGTAATTTCTCACTTGTGCTTTATTTGGGAATTTTGTTTTTCATTAATGTTTTATCACTGACTTCATCAATTTTTGGTTAATCTTAAGTTAAATTTTAAGCCCGCCCGTTTTGCTTGCATAGTATAAATGGGTTTGGGGATTTCTGCTCTTTTCTGTATTTTTTTTTTTGTACCTCTTAGTGTGCACAAAATTTTTAATAATAAATAAAGGGGCGGGGGCCAGTTTCTCCCACACCCGGGCTACCCGCACAGGGCTTCCTACAAATAAGTCTACTACCCCTCTCCCCCCATTAAGATTACAAAAAAACTTTAAGATAAGTAAAGAATTTACGGTGACTATATTTTACTTTGGGGTGTTTTTAGTGCCTAGTTCTATTACTAAAATTAATATAAATTTTGTGCCAAAATTTTTTGTCTGGCTTTATATGCATTTTTTAAATTTGGGAAAAAAAAGGAGTTTTTTCCTTCCCGGGGATGTCTGCTTTTTTGGCAAAGCCTGGAACCCAACCCCCCGTATAAGTGGGGCCCCACTGTTTCAGGAAAGAGTAAGGTTATGGAATAAAAAAAAAAAGGGTTAGGTGATGAAAAAATTTTGGGTATCAGGGTTGGGGGGAGAAATGTGGAGGAGGTGAATTTTATTCAGATATTTGGGTGGACGTGGGCAGCGGGGTGGGGTTTTGGAAAGAAAGAGGTGAACACCCGAATTGTGGGGGGGGAAAAGGGTGCGGGTTTCACTTGGAGTCTGGGGGAGAACAAAAAATTTTTTTCCTTGGAGGCAAAAAAAGGGGAATGTATGGGGGCTTTAAACTTTACCCAACCCCTTATATGGGTGGAAAAAGCATGGGTGGGGGTGAAATGTTTCAGGGGGGGAGAAGGCGGAGGCAGTGGAGTGTCATGTCTGAGGGCAAAAGTGTGGGTTTTGAAAATAATGCAGGGGAAAATTTGTTTGTTTGGAAGTTAGGGGTGAGGTGCGGGATTGCCAAAAAAATGTTGTCCCGAGGGATGAGGAAGGGTTGTTGAGGTGGTTCGGAAATGTGGAGAAAAATGAAGCGAAAACAGAATGACTTAAAGAGTGTATCAGTCTGTAGTGGAAGGAAGGCCGGGTAGGGGTCGCATAGGAAAAGTTGGAGGGAGGGGGTAAAGGAGGTTTTGTGTGTGAGCGGCTTGGACTTCCAGCGGCATGTGTGAGCGTGTTTGATAGGAGTGAATGGAGACAAATGGTTTTTAATACTTGACGTGTTGTTGGAGTGTGAGCAAAGTAACATTTATGAAGGGATTTAGGGAAACTGGCAGGCCAGACTTGAGTCCTGGAGATGGGAAGTACAGTGCCTGCACTCTGAAGGAGGGGTGTTAATGTTGCAGTTTAAAAACTATAGTGTAAAGCACCCTTCTGGCAAGACAGGATGGAGTGAATGATGGTGAAAGTTTTTTTTTTTTCGGGCCACCCTGCCTTGGTGGGAACCGGTCAGTGTGCTAATAATAAAAAAAAAATACCTGGAAGGTACTCAAGGGCTTGGTCCCAAATCTGCACATTGCCATAACAACATACTGGAGTGAGAGATATCGAAGGAGTGTAAAATAAACCCAGCGAAGAGCTGGGGTGCGGTAGGGACAATAAGGGAACACTTTATCAACATCTGGGGTCCCAGATTATTCAACATCTTACCAGAAGATATCAGAAACATGGCTGGAACCAGTGTAGAAGCCTTCAAGAGGAAAACTGGACAATTATCTTCACCAGGGCCAGATCAACCAGGCTGTGATGGATATGTGGGGCAGCGGGGGCCTCCAGCAGCAACAGCCTGGTTGACCAGGCAAGCACCAAACGAGCCTGGCCCATGGCCGGGCTCAGAGTAGATAAACTCTCGAAACTCTTCAAAGGCAAATCAAAGGTATAAGTCTTCATTATCTGCTAGTGACCAGCCTAGCAATAATCATTGTTGTTAGTGACCAGACTAACAATCATCATTGTTAGTGACCAAACTAACAATCATCATTGTTAGTGACCAGACTAACAATCATCAGTGTTAATGACCAGACTAACAATCATCATTGTTAGTGACCAGACTAACAATCATCAGTGTTGACAGTGACCAGACTAACAATCATCAGTGTTGACAGTGACCAGACTAACAATCATCAGTGTTGTCAGTGACCAGACTAACAATCATCAGTGTTGTCAGTGAACAGACTAACAATCATCATTGTTGTTACTAACCAAACTAACAATCATTAGTGTTGTTAGTGACCAGACTAACAATCATCAGTGTTGTTAGTGACCAGACTAACAATCATCAGTGTTGTTAGTGACCAGACTAACAATCATCAGTGTTGTCAGTGACCAGACTAACAATCATTAGTGTTGTTAGTGACCAGACTAACAATCATCAGTGTTGTTAGTGACTAGACTAACAATCATCAGTGTTGTCAGTGACCAGACTAACAATCATCAGTGTTGTCAGTGACCAGATTAACAACCATCAGTGTTGTTAGTGACCAGACTAACAACCATCATTGTTAATAGACTGGTGTGGGTGGCATCCTGGGTGTTAACAGAGTGGTGTGGGTGGCATCCTGGGTGTTAATAGACTGGTGTGGGCGGCATCCTGGGTGTTAATAGACTGGTGTGGGTGGCATCCTGGGTGTTAGAAGACTGGTGTGGGTGGCATCCTGGGTGTTAATAGACTGGTGTGGGTGGCATCCTGGATGTTAATAGACTGGTGTGGGTAGCATCCTGGGTGTCAATAGGGTGGTGTGGGTGGCATCCTGGGTGTTAATAGACTGGTGTGGGTGGCATCCTGGGTGTTATTAGAGTGGTGTAAGTGGCATCCTGGGTGTTAATATATCTAAGGCTAAAGTGTCTCTAATTAAATCATGTACCTTACCTCAGTTGGAATTAACAGCCATTTATGTAGGTGTCAAATTAGCTAATTATATAAGAAATGAGTTGCATGAGATAAATATTAGCAACACTGTAATTTGGTCTGATAATGAGGTATCCTTACAATGGATTCATAATGGAAACAGTAAAATTGTGTACATACAAAACAGTCGCTGAAATTAATCAGATGCAAGAGAAGTATAATAGTTTGGGTCAGCATTTGTTAACAATTAATCATATACCAGGTGAGGAGAATCCAGCTGATTTCTTGTCTCGAGGTTTATCTTATGCTAAATTTGTAAATGCTGTATCATGGTTTAAAGGACCGAGCTGGTTGGTAAATAAAGCTAATTGGCCTGTACAAAAGGCGTATATTGCTCCTGTTGAAATTACTGTGACCACCGCTCCAATAGTTTGTCCTTCATTAGCCATTGATATAAATAGGTATTCCTCTTTACCCAAACTAATCAATGTAACTAAGTTGGTGTTTTAAATTTCTAAACAAGATTGAATATCTCATATAAGTTTTCACATTTCCCCTTGAATATTGGATAAAGAGGGTACAAGAAGAAAAACTATGGAAATGAGATTAAATTGAATGATGGAAAGAAAAATGGTGAAAGGTTCCATAATAGAGAAATTGGGGCTGTATTTAGAGAACAATGTAATTAGGTGCAGAGGTAGGTTACAAAATACAGTTGTGATGAATGGTTTTTAAAAACCGACAAGTTGAAGATTGAGACACTTATGCAACATATGGGAGTCTTTATTCAGGAAACGTTTCGCCACACATTGGCTTCATCAGTCCATACAAAGTAGAAAGGCATAAGGAGAGGAGGAGTTTGAGGTAATCAGTCCTCAGCCTGGAGTCGATGTGTTCAGTACATCAAGTCGATGTGTTCAGTAATCAGTCTACAAGATTGATGTACTGAAAAACATCGACTCCAGGCTGAGGGACTGATTACCTCAAACTCCTCCTCTCCTTATGCCTTTCTACTTTGTATTGGGGCTGATGAAGCCACTGTGTGGCGAAACGTTCCCTGAATAAAGACTCCACATGTTGCATAAGTGTCTCAATCTTCAACAAAATACAGTGAACCCCCGCCTTACGATCATCTTCCAATGCAACCAATTATGTAAGTGTTTTTATGCAAGTGCTTTTGTACGTGTATTTTTGGGGGTCTGAAACGGACTAATCTAATTCACAATATTCCTTATGGGAACAAATTCGTTCGGTAACAGCACCTGAACATACTTCTTAAATGAAATTATATCGTAAGGCGGGGGTCCACTGTACTGAATTGGGTGATTATGCTAAATACCCTATCTTACTGCCCAAAACTCATCATCTAACAAATTTAATTGTTCTAAATGCCCATAAAAATGTAATGAATGGTGGGGTACAAGATACCTTAAATTGTATTAGGGAAACTTTCTGGATTCCACAAGGACGGCAAAGTGTAAAAAGGGTGATTAAATCTTGTGTAATATGTCGCCATATGGATATCAGATCCTATATGTACCCAGGTCCTCCATCATTGCCAAATGAGCAATTTGAGTCGTTTAGCAACGAACTCCGCCCGGCCGCAGTGTGGAAAATACTGTATATTTTCCGGAAATATGGTAATTAATAGGTAAATAGATGGCCTATATTGTATATAATAAAAATTATGTTATCGAAAATGGGAAGAAGCTGCACCTGCGCAGAAGAGACTCGCCATGTTTGAACTAGTCAACACAAACGTTAGTTAATAATGTGAAGAATTTTCGTGCTCTAGAGGTAAAATTGGGCTGACACCTCTCAAATAGGAGCCGAAATTGTTGGATGTGCATTCCTGCATAACTTGAGTATCAGGCGACAGGACAGGACAACTCCAGGAACCTCAGATAAGCTGACTAATTTATGTTTAAATTCTGGCCAGTAAATTTTTCATAAATGTAGGCAAAAGGTTGGGGTCCTGTACATGACACATTAATCTCCAGTCAAATTGGTGAGTGCTATTAAGATATTCTCTTTCTGTTATGTATATGTGTATATATAATCATTTATTATTTTTAATATACAGTCCACAAATTTATATATTTACCAGCATTCCTGGTGATACATATTTTATTTGTAATTAATGAGTCCAGAGCAACTTGTGGATATGACAGTGGTAGGTATCGAAGAGGGAAATTTTTTGTGACCTAGGTGTCCCAAATTCCTACTTGTCTAACTGATAAATAATAATTATCTTTGTTCATTTACTGCTATGAACATAATGATACATTCAGATAAATGCAATTTTCCACAGCACCCACAAGTACGGTGCTACTAATTAATTGTGGACTGTATAGATTATATTAGTTTAACTGAATGAAGGAGGGGGGGTAGGTTACACACGGATATATCCATCAAGGAAAAACACTTGTACATAATCCCACCACTTACCAGATATTCTCTGGTGGTCAATTGATGTAGCTGGATCACCCATAACCTATCCAATTACAACATACCTAACTGGCCAGTATCAGTCTGCTATAACTAGAAAGGTTACTTAACTGTGGGTGACTGATGCCCCTTATTTCCTCATTCACCATCTCATTTCGATGTCCGTTACACCGACATGGTTCTTATTCCAGCAGGACAGGTATCCATTGGTTTGTCCCATTTTAGAAGTCGTAACTCCATAAAATCTTCACTATCCTCGAGACAGGAACACAAGATAAACAGATGCTCACTCTGAGAACGGAGACTCATTTCATTTCACACATTCTCTTAACTTGGTGTTATTATCACTGATTACTTCTTAGCCCACCATACAATTTAATGTCTCCTAATTATTATACACATTGGAGGCCACTCCATTAAGATCTGAGACCAATGGGTGATGATTAAACCACAGGAATTTTTCCCCGGGACACATTCCATGGCGACGCTCCAGTCACCACCGGTCCTACCATTATTCACTCATTTTACCATTTTATTACGGTGGTCCCGTAAATCACGTTCCCTCACTCTTCATCAGGAACAGTTACGACACTTCCTATTATGAAGTGAGGTCTATATTAATCCTTAGGCTGCCGTGAATGCCAATTTCCAGGTCCCATGTCTTCCCAGCCTCTTAAATCCATTCAAAACACTCCAGCTCCTCCATGCCCTGCGTTGACCTGTTCCCCTGCACATCCACGCAGGCACAGAGGGACCCTGTTGGTTCTATTCAATTTTCAAATACATTTTTGACCCAAATCAACACATTAAACACCTATTAGGCACAATAGCTTCGGAAAATTAAAATATTTTCCACAGTGTGGGTGGCATCCTGGGTGTTAATAGACTGGTGTGGGTGGCATCCTGGGTGTTAATAGAGTGGTGTGGGTGGCATCCTGGGTGTTAATACAGTGGTGTGGCTGGCATCCTGGGTGTTAATAGACTGGTGTGGGTGGCATCCTGGGTGTTAATAGACAGGTGTGGGTGGCATCCTGGGTGTTAATAGACTGGTGTGGGTGGCATCCTGGGTGTTAATAGAGTGGTGTGGGTGGCATCCTGGGTGTTAATAGAGTGGTGTGGGTGGCATCCTGGGTGTTAATAGACTGGTGTGGGTGGCATCCTGGGTGTTAATAGAGTGGTGTGGGTGGCATCCTGGGTGTTAATAGACTGGTGTGGGTGGCATCCTGGGAGTTAATAGACTGGTGTGGGTGGCATCCTGGGTGTTAATAGACTGGTGTGGGTGGCATCCTGGGTGTTAATAGATGGTTGGGTGGCACCTGGGTGTTATAGGTG
>NC_069450.1:36621426-36645706 GCF_026875155.1 Cherax quadricarinatus | reverse complement strand
TGGAAATTGAATAAAAACCAACAGGGTCCCTCGGGCCCCTGCGCGGTGTCGGGGAACAGGTCAGCAGGGCATGGAGGGCTGGAGTGTTTTGAATGGATTTAAGAGGCTGGGAAGACATGGGACCTGGAAATTGGCATTCACGGCAGCCTAAGGATTAATATAGACCTCACTTCATAATAGGAAGTGTCGTAACTGTTCCTGATGAAGAGTGAGGGAACGTGATTTACGGGACCACCGTAATAAAATGGTAAAATGAGTGAATAATGGTAGGACCGGTGGTGACTGGAGCGTCGCCATGGAATGTGTCCCGGGGAAAAATTCCTGTGGTTTAATCATCACCCATTGGTCTCAGATCTTAATGGAGTGGCCTCCAATGTGTATAATAATTAGGAGACATTAAATTGTATGGTGGGCTAAGAAGTAATCAGTGATAATAACACCAAGTTAAGAGAATGTGTGAAATGAAATGAGTCTCCATTCTCAGAGTGAGCATCTGTTTATCTTGTGTTCCTGTCTCGAGGATAGTGAAGATTTTATGGAGTTACGACTTCTAAAATGGGACAAACCAATGGATACCTTGTCCTGCTGGAATAAGAACCATGTCGGTGTAACAGGACATCGAAATGAGATGGTGAATGGAGGAAATAAGGGGCATCAGTCACCCACAGTTAAGTAACCTTTCTAGTTATAGCAGACTGATACTGGCCAGTTAGGTATGTTGTAATTGGATAGGTTATGGGTGATCCAGCTACATCAATTGACCACCAGAGAATATCTGGTAAGTGGTGGGATTATGTACAAGTGTTTTTCCTTGATGGATATATCTGTGTGTAACCTACCCCCCCTCCTTCATTCAGTTAAACTAATATAATCTATACAGTCCACAATTAATTAGTAGCACCGTACTTGTGGGTGCTGTGGGAAAAATTGCATTTATCTGAATGTATCATTATGTTCATAACAGTAAATGAACAAAGATAATTATTATTTATCAGTTAGACAAGTAGGAATTTGGGACACCTAGGTCGCAAAAAATTTCCCTCTTCGATACCTACCACTGTCATATCCACAAGTTGCTCTGGACTCATTAATTACAAATAAAAATATGTATCACCAGGAATGCTGGTAAATATATAAATTTGTGGACTGTATATTAAAAATAATAAATGATTATATATACACATATACATAACAGAAAGAGAATATCTTAATAGCACTCACCAATTTGACTGGAGATTAATGTGTCATGTACAGGACCCCAACCTTTTGCCTACATTTATGAAAAATTTACTGGCCAGAATTTAAACATAAATTAGTCAGCTTATCTGAGGTTCCTGGAGTTGTCCTGTCCTGTCGCCTGATACTCAAGTTATGCAGGAATGCACATCCAACAATTTCGGCTCCTATTTGAGAGGTGTCAGCCCAATTTTACCTCTAGAGCACGAAAATTCTTCACATTATTAACTAACGTTTGTGTTGACTAGTTCAAACATGGCGAGTCTCTTCTGCGCAGGTGCAGCTTCTTCCCATTTTCGATAACATAATTTTTATTATATACAATATAGGCCATCTATTTACCTATAAATTACCATATTTCCGGAAAATATACAGTATTTTCCACACTGCGGCCGGGCGGAGTTCGTTGCTAAACGACTCAAATTGGTCATTTGGCAATGATGGAGGACCTGGGTACATATAGGATATGATATCCATATGGCGACATATTACACAAGATTTAATCACCCTTTTTACACTTTGCCGTCCTTGTGGAATGCAGAAAGTTTCCCTAATACAATTTAAGGTATCTTGTACCCCACCATTCATTACATTTTTATGGGCATTTAGAACAATTAAATTTGTTAGATGATGAGTTTTGGGCAGTAAGATAGGGTATTTAGCATAATCACCCAATTCAGTACAGTGGACCCCCACCTTACGATATAATTTCATTTAAGAAGTATGTTCAGGTGCTGTTACCGAACGAATTTGTTCCCATAAGGAATATTGTGAATTAGATTAGTCCGTTTCAGACCCCCAAAAATACACGTACAAAAGCACTTGCATAAATACACTTACATAATTGGTTGCATTGGAAGATGATCGTAAGGCGGGGGTTCACTGTATTTTGTTGAAGATTGAGACACTTATGCAACATATGGGAGTCTTTATTCAGGGAACGTTTCGCCACACAGTGGCTTCATCAGTCCAATACAAAGTAGAAAGGCATAAGGAGAGGAGGAGTTTGAGGTAATCAGTCCCTCAGCCTGGAGTCGATGTGTTCAGTACATCAATCTTGTAGACTGATGTACTGAACACATCGACTTGATGTACTGAACACATCGACTCCAGGCTGAGGGACTGATTACCTCAAACTCCTCCTCTCCTTATGCCTTTCTACTTTGTATTGGACTGATGAAACCAATGTGTGGCGAAACGTTTCCTGAATAAAGACTCCCATATGTTGCATAAGTGTCTCAATCTTCAACTTGTCGGTTTTTCAAACCATTCATCACAACTGTATTTTGTAACCTACCTCTGCACCTAATTACATTGTTCTCTAAATACAGCCCCAATTTCTCTATTATGGAACCTTTCACCATTTTTCTTTCCATCATCAATTTAATCTCATTTCCATAGATTTCTTCTTGTACCCTCTTTATCCAATATTCAAGAGGATGTGAAAACTTATATGAGATATTCATCTTGTTTAGAAATTTAAACACCAACTTAGTTACATTGATTAGTTTGGGTAAAGAGGAATACCTATTTATATCAATGGCTAATGAAGGACAAACTATTGGAGCGGTGGTCACAGTAATTTCAACAGGAGCAATATACGCCTTTTGTACAGGCCAATTAGCTTTATTTACCAACCAGCTCGGTCCTTTAAACCATGATACAGCATTTACAAATTAAGCATAAGATAAACCTCGAGACAAGAAATCAGCTGGATTCTCCTCACCTGGTATATGATTAATGTTAACAAATGCTGACCCAAACTATTATACTTCTCTTGCATCTGATTAATTTCAGCGACTGTTTTGTACTGTACACAATTTTACTGTTTCCATTATGAATCCATGTAAGGATACCTCATTATCAGACCAATTACAGTGTTGCTAATATTTATCTCATGCAACTCATTTCTTATATAATTAGCTAATTTGACACCTACATAAATGGCTGTTAATTCCAACTGAGGTAAGGTACATGATTTAATTAGAGACACTTTAGCCTTAGATATATTAACACCCAGGATGCCACTTACACCACTCTAATAACACCCAGGATGCCACCCACACCAGTCTATTAACACCCAGGATGCCACCCACACCACCCTATTGACACCCAGGATGCTACCCACACCAGTCTATTAACATCCAGGATGCCACCCACACCAGTCTATTAACAACCAGGATGCCATCCCCCCCCCATTGATGGCCACACCAGTCTTCTAACACCCAGGATGCCACCCACACCAGTCTATTAACACCCAGGATGCCACCCACACCAGTCTATTAACAATGATGGTTGTTAGTCTGGTCACTAACAACACTGATGGTTGTTAATCTGGTCACTGACAACACTGATGATTGTTAGTCTGGTCACTGACAACACTGATGATTGTTAGTCTGGTCACTAACAACACTGATGATTGTTAGTCTGGTCGCTAACAACACTAATGATTGTTAGTCTGGTCACTGACAACACTGATGATTGTTAGTCTGGTCACTAACAACACTGATGATTGTTAGTCTGGTCACTAACAACACTGATGATTGTTAGTCTGGTCACTAACAACACTAATGATTGTTAGTTTGGTTAGTAACAACAATGATGATTGTAGTCTGTTCACTGACAACATGATGATTGTTAGTCTGGTCACTGACAAACACTGATGATTGTTAGTCTGGTCACTGTCAACACTGATGATTGTTAGTCTGGTCACTAACAATGATGATTGTTAGTCTGGTCACTAACACTGATGATTGTTAGTCTGGTCACTAACAATGATGATTGTTAGTCTGGTCACTAACAACACTGATTATTGCTAGGCTGGTCACTAGCAGATAATGAAGACTTATACCTTTGATATGCCTTTGAAGAGTTTCGAGAGTTTATCTACTCTGAGCCCGGCCATGGGCTAGGCTCGTTTGGTGCTTGCCTGGTCAACCAGGCTGTTGCTGCTGGAGGCCCGCTGCCCCACATATCCATCACAGCCTGGTTGATCTGGCACCTGGTGAAGATAATTGTCCAGTTTCCTCTTGAAGGCTTCTACACTGGTTCCACCCATGTTTCTGATCTTTGGTAAGATGTTGAATAATCTGGGACCCCAGATTTTGATAAAGTGTTCCCTTATTGTCCCTCCCGCACCCCAGCTCTTCGCTGGGTTTATTTTTCACTCCTTCGATATCTCTCACTCCAGTATGTTGTTATGGCAATGTGCAGATTTGGGACCAAGCCTTGAGTACCTTCCAGGTATTTTTTTTTTTTTACACACTGACCGGTTCCCACCAAGGCGGGTGGCCCGAAAAAAAAAAACTTTCACCATCATTCACTCCATAAATGTCTTGCCAGAAGGGTGCTTTACCCCTATAGTTTTTTAAACTGCAACATTAACACCCCTCCTTCAGAGTGCAGGCATGTACTTCCCATCTCCAGGACTCAAGTCTGGCCTGCCAGTTTCCCAAAATCCTTCATAAATGTTACTTTGCTCACACTCCAACAACACGTCAAGTATTAAAAACCATTTGTCTCCATTCACTCCTTTTCAAACACGCTCACACATGCCTGCTGGAAGTCCAAGCCGCTCACACACAAAACCTCCTTTCCCCCCCCCCTCCAACTTTTCCTATGCCGACCTACCGGCTTCCTTCCACTACAGACTGATACAAATCTTGAAGTCATTCTGTTTTGCTTCTTCTCTCTACATTTCTGAAACCCCCTCAACACCCTTCCTCATCCCTCTGGACAACAATTTTGGCAATCCCGAACCTCATCCCAACTTCCAACTACGAAATTTCTGCATTATATTCACACCACACATTGCCCTCAGACATTGACATCTCCACTGCCTCCAGCCTTCTCCTCCCTGCAACATTCATCACCATGCTTCTCACCCATATAAGAGCGTTGGTAAAGCTATAGTCTCATACATTCCCCTCTTTGCCTCCAAGGGGCAAAATTCTTTGTCTCCACAGACTCCTAAGTGCACCGCTTACCCCTTTTTCCCCCCATCAATTCTGTGATTCACCTCATCTTTCATAGACCCATCCGCTGACACGTCCACTCCCAAATATCTGAATACATTCACCTCCTCCACACTCTCCCCCTCCAATCTGATATCAAATCTTTCATCACCTAATCTTTTTGTTATTCTCATAACCTTACTCTTTCCTGTACAGTAGGGCCCCACTTATACGGCGGGTTAGGTTCCAGGCTGTTGCCAGAAAGCAGACATTGCCGGAAGGCAGAACTCCATTTTTTCCATTTATAAATGCATATAAATGCCAGACAACAAGTTGGCACTAAATTATATTAAGTTAGTAATAGAACTAGGCATAAAAAACAACAAAGTAAAATATAGTTTACAGTAAATTCATTACTTATCTTAAAGTATTTGTAATCTTAATGTAGGGAGAGAGGTGAGTAGTACTTTTGTAGGAAGTCATGTGCAGGTAGCCAGGTGTAGGTAGCACTGGCTCCCGTCTATACTTAATATACGATATTTAAAACATCCAGAGAGGTAAAATGCACATACTGTTTCACTCATTATTTACCTTAAAATATGTGTAGTTTTTAATATAGGAAGAGAGGTGAGTAGTATTTATTTGTATAAAGTCAGTGTAGGTAGCCGGTAGGTGTAGCCCGCCTGGGCTACAAACCCAACCGGCTACCTACACTGTGGCCCAGAGCCATATTATTAACTTTGCATGCCTTGTTCACTGAATTAAATTTAAATTTTTAACAACTACCTTAGATGCCATCATAACGAAAGGTTTAAAAATAATGAATAATTCATGCCGAAAATTGTAAACAAAAGCGGAGTGAGGGAGTGGCTGGGCCAAATGCAGATTCATACACGTTTTCTTAGATGGCTGAGCAGAGAAAACATAATGTCGTCCCTCCACCCGGCTACCACACAGCTCCACAAGTATTATTATCAGAGCACAAATAAAATATGCAATAAATGCCAGACAACAAGTTTACACTAACTTATATTAAGTTAGCAATAGAAATAGGCATTAAAAACACAATAAAAGGTAAGATACACACAGAGTACACTGATTACTTACCTTAAAATATTAATATTAATGTGTGAGAGGTGAGTGGCAGGGTGTTTATTGAATAAAATCAGAATGGCACACCATCATCCCTTTTATATTGTCCCTTTTTTTTTAGTTTTAAAAAATACCTTAGTAAATTATTTTTTACATTTTTTAAAAATAATTCGGGGTTGCTATTTTTTTTGGGCTTTAGAATATATACTTTTTTTTTTATTAATTCAAACTATGTTTTCACTACAAATCTTATGATTACAACATTGATCCTGTCCCAAACCCTCTTTTTAATGATTTAAAATGATTAAAAACAGTTGCTGTAATTACTCACAGCAGAACAAATAAAAAGGCCTTCTCAGAGCCACAACAACAAAAATTTATTTTTTAACTAAAATATCAGATTTTTAAGAAAAGCTTTTACGATGACCTCCTGGGCATTACAAAAATTCCTTGCATGCCAATATTTTCCATCTTCACAAAACTAAAACCTGGCTAAACCCTGATACTACGTTTTTCTATGCCTTTCCCTGGTTACACAGCCAACAAAAACTGTGGGGAAGACCAACAAGGGGGTGGAAAAGGCTTTTATACACTCAGCCCAAATGGGAATGTATCAAAAATACTTGAAAAGGGATAAACAGGGGGGAAATTATAATAGCAAAAATTCAAACCCAAATCCCTACAAAAACCTCTACAGTGAAAAATCTACGGGAAACCCCCAATCAAAAATTACCCAATTTAGTAAAAAACCTGGAAGTATGATAACGTTTGCAGGGCATGGCAAAGATCATTTTACTCTTCAGGTGACTTAAAATATAAATCCCCTGCAAGACGGCCCCACACTTTACTGAATTCAAAACAAAATGAGTAATTGCATTTTTGTTCCCAAACAGTAAAAAAAAACCCAAACAAGATTTAACAGAGCTAGTGTTTCCCTACTTGCCCAAATCGGGCCCAACCCCCATTTTCCCCTTTAAAATCAGGCTTAATTACAGAAAATCCCACAGCCCATACCCTACTTTTCCTTTTAAAAAATTTGGGAAAAATTTCCCCCAAGACATATAAAGTCACCTTCGACTTCACAAGGGGGGCAGCCATTAATAACTTCAAAAAGCAGTAAAAAAACATTGACTGGCACATGAGCTAAAAAACCCTTCCCGGGATATTGTGAATTTTTTAAAATTAATTTTTCAAAAAAAGGGGACCCAATCCCTTTTTAAAAAACCCACTCCCCTAAAAAACAAAAAACAGATGACAGCTAAGAGACTGAACAGCCCCTGGCAAACCACCCAGCCCCTAAACCCCAAAAAATAAAAAAACCAACCGATATAAAAAACATTTCAGAAGGGTCACAAAACCCAGAGAAAAAAAAAGTTCCCTCGTAAATCCAAACCCCAGCCTGTAAGAATTGAAAAAAAATTGTATTATGAGAACAGATTATCCAACTTACGAGGTGATATAAAAAAAAACCGGGAAAAAGACCCTATCAGAAATTCGGGGGAAAAAAAAAAGATTCAGGGACATACCCGAAATAAAATTACCCAAAATCGAAAAAACCCCAACCCCCCCAAAACCCCAGAAAAGAAAAAAGACTCAGTAAATTTTTTCCCTCCACTTTTGGTAAAAAACCTTGCCAAAAATTTCCCAAGTAGTTTACCCCCAAATGACTCCCTCCGGGCAAACTACCCGAAACCCCTGTTCCAGCTCCGACAAACCCCCATACAAAAGTCCCCTTATTATCAACGCACTGAAAAAAAAGGCAGGAGATTTAAATACCTTACCCCCCTTTATATACAAAAAAGGTCAAAGTACTATCCCCCAATCATTGAAAACATCTTTAAAAAATTCCATTGAACCCTCCCCCTTTCCCCTACATTTCTCAAAAAAAAAGGGGGGTCCCCCCGACCCCATAAAGGGGGTGCCCAAAAACGGGATTTGTTTAAACTTTGGGCCCAATTTTCCAATTTACACCCTCTCTCAAAAATTTTGGGGAAAAATTAATTCAAAAACGTTTACCCTTTCCTTTAAATCCCCAAATAAATTCCCCAACCCTCCCAAATTTGGATTCAGGCCAAATAAAAGTACTAATGATGTATTTTTACACATGCTAAAAAATTTTTAAAACACTCCCCAAAGGAAAAAAGAAGTCCACGGGGGAAATCTTCATTGACTTACTTTAAAGTTTTTGATACGTTGCCCAGGGACTTGCCCCAAGGGTAAAATTGTACACTAGGTTTAGGGGCACTCCCTCAACTACCTCAAGTTTCCCCTCAGAAAACAGAACCAAATGTGTACGCAAATGGGGAAAGCTTTTTCCGCAAAAAACCAATTACAGTTGGTGTCCCACGGGGAAGTGCCCTTGGCCCTCTTCTCTTTCCCCTTACATAAATGCCCTCCCAAAATGCTTCGCAATTACTAAAACCCCACATTTTTGGGCAAGGGACACCACATAGTTTTCTCTCCCCGACCCCAGTCACGCTAGCCAATACTGAAAGGGGGAATTACAGAAAATATTACCGGGATGAGGATAAAAAAATTTTTCACTAAAATTGACAAAAAACTTCATTATTTTGGGAAAGCGAGCAAAAGATGTCCCTTTCTTAACATAAGGGAAAAAAAGGGATCACCTATCACAAAGCTAAAAGGGGGAAAAAATTTCTTAGGAATCCCCCTCGTTTAATAGACTAAAATTTTCATAAAATTATACAAAAAAATTTCTAAAAAAATTTTCCCAAAGGGTTGTAGGCTTTTACTATCAAAGGGATCCCCGGTACTATTTCCCAGTCAGCCCTCCCCCCCCCTCTATCCCTTCTATTTACCCCTATTTTCCCCTATGAATTTGGGGCATGGGGCTAAAACAAAAACTAACCATTTTCAGACCACAAATTTTACCAAAAAAAGGGCTGCATTTTGAAATGAAAACCCCAAATTTCAATACGGGGGGGGGCCAGACACTCCAAAATTAAAAACACCAACCTACTCACCATACAAAACATCCTTTTACTTATTATTGCACTTTTTCTTTAATAGAAAAATTAACTCTGTTTTAACCCCCCCCCTCAAACTTTCCCCTTTCCCAAACCTAACAGAAACAGGGACCATAATAAAGGGCCCACAGTTTAAACCTTTGAGGGTTCCTGTGTCCATTTTCCGCTATGAAAAAACTCAATGAAACTTTAAAGGGCCCAAAAATCGGGAAATTTCATTATCGGGTAAATAAAAAAAGAAAATACCTTTTTAAAAATTTTAAAGGGTCTCTTTAAAAGTTCACTTACTCACTAAAAAACCAAAATTTAAATCTGAAAAACTAAACCATATAAATTGTATATCCTAAATGTTACTCACAATTATTCAAAAAATTTTTAAAACCAAAACTTTTTTTTTTTTTAAATACATTTCCTCCGGGAATTTACCCCCATTCTACTGAATGAAAAGAAATGCATGCAACCATATGCCCGTCTTTGTAAAAACTCTTTTTGTATTTTATGTTATTTTTTACAAAAAATGTCTTTTCACTGTTTTCATCATTCCCTTATTTAAATTTAATTTAAAATTGAAAACCCGGGCCCCGTAATGCAGGCTTTATAGGGTTTTTGGCATGCGGTTTTTATTTTGTTTTTTTTTTTTTGAAACCTCTGTATGTATGCTAAATTTCTAAAAAAAATAATTTAAAAAAATAAATAAAAAAATAAATTGGGGTCCCTTTAAACCCAAGGGTTTTTCAATTCCCTTTTTTTTTAAAATTAAAAATTAAAAGTTTTTCTTAAAAGGATTACAATGCGGGTTTTAAACAGAAATTTGGTTATTGTTTTTTTTTTACAGGGTAGAAAAAATTGTGATTACAGGGGGTGTACCCTAGAACGCTTAGCAGGGCTAGGCTTTGGGCAGACTTGGGTTTTTTTATTAATTGAAAAAATTTTCCCAAATTATGGGGTAATTTGGGTTTAATTTGGCAAAGTGACTAAATACTAGTTTGTGGTTTAGCAATGTGAAGGGCTTTTGTTTTGGCCAGTACATGTTTCGTATTGGAGTTCAAGGTTTCTTTTTTTTTAAGATTGAGTTTTAATTTTTTCTTTTTTTGGTCAAATAAATAAAAGTGAGTGTAATTTGTGAACCCCCCAGGTGGTATTCGTGGGGGTTAGTTGACGGGGGTATCAGGGAGATAAGAGTTTTTTAATGGAAAGTTTTGGGTGATGAATGTGTCTGCAGTTCTAGGTTTCAGGTGGGGGTTATTCAGATTTTGGGGCCCTTTTTGACATACATTAAATTTTTGGGAAAGGTTTTAGTGGCACAGGGGGAAAATGCGTAGAGATGTTTGGGGTCTGGGGTTATGCCTGGGGGTTTTCTCTCACAACAAAAAAAAGAAAGCGTTTTAGGTAAAGGTTTTGAATTAGATTTTAAAGGGCCCCTGTAGATTTTAGATTGCACATTTAGTAAGTGGGGGTTTGGTACTAAAATGGGAGTAAATTTAGGTCTTTAAAGGTGGGGGGGTGGGGTTCCCAGGGAGGGGAAATTTAGTGTTATTCTTACTCCCGTTTTTTGGGGGGGTTTATTATTGGGTTATTTTATTACAGCTAAACCTTAGATGCCATCTTTCAATGGACCCAACTATTTAACGAAAGAGAAAAGGGAGAGAGAACGGGGATACAAAATTTGGGGAAAATTGTAAGAACAAAAAACTAAAACAGGTAGGGAGGATCACTTGGTCAGGCGAAAAAAAATGCGTATTAAATATGTGTTTTTCCTTTTGTTATTACGTCCTTTTGAAAGGAGTTTGAAAAAACCATTTACCTCATATTTTTTTTTTTTATAATAATTCCCTTTCCAATAAAAATAGTCTTAATTGTGTACAAGTTGTACAAGTTAGTTCAGAATAAAAAAATAAAACAAACCATTTTTAGAATGAATGAAGAAAATTTTTTAATAATAATAATAAAAATTAAAAATTTAAAAAATAATAAAAATAATAATAATTTAATAATTATTTTTATTATTATTTTATTATTATTATTTTTTTATTAAAAAAAGCACAAAACCCCCAAAAGGGTTTTCGTAAATTGCTAAAATAGAGAAAAGGCATACAAAAGAATATTTTTTTACAGTTACCCCCAAGTGTTCGATAGAGAAAACGTAATTTTTTCCAAACCCACTACCTCACTGGCTTTGTAAAACAAATGTCTATTTACATCAAAATTTTTTTTTGAGTGTTTGTTTCATGTAAAATATGTAAAGTAATGGGGGTTTTATATATAATTTTGAGGAAAATATCATAGAGGGATTAATGAAAATGCCTATTTTTGATGTAAAAAAAGACAGTGTGCCCCCAAAAGTGTTTTTATTAAGTAGTATGGCGTCATAAGGGAGAGAGGACATTTGCGATTTTTTAAAGTGTACCTGCCACCAGAAAAGGGGGGTAAGTATATTTAGGTTTCAGGTACCATAAGTATAATTTTCTGAGTACATATTAAAAAAATGCGGGTTTTCTTTTAAAAAAACTTGAAATTTTTGGGAAAAATTTCCTGACAAAAAGATGTGGTCACAGAAAAAAGTAAACAAACCCCGGGTTTGGGGGGGCGCCGTATTTGGAAAAAACTGCTTTCCGTTTTAGCAAATTTTGGTTTTATAATTTGACATCGCCGTATTTTGCGGAAAATCCCTAAGGCGAAAAAACCCTAAAGCGGGGCCTTACTGTATTCCCTTTTAATTTTTTTTCTTTTCATACCCTACCAAATTCATCCCCCAACCTTGGGAAAATTCTCTTCGAAATTTTCCCAAAAGACAGTGTTTATCAGCAAAAAGCAAAATGTTTACAACTCCCCCTTTTTTGTGTGATTCTTTATTTTTAACCCCCACGCCTCTTGCCCAAAACCCTCGCATTTATTCTTTTTACAAAACCCCCTTTATAAATATTTTAAAAAACCAAAGGGACATCACCCCAAAACCTTGTCTTAAAGGGCCCACTTTTATGGAAAAAAAATCTCCCCCTTTTTTAATTCCCCTTAAATTTAGCCTCACTATTTCCCCGTAAAAAACCCCTTCACTGCTTTTAGTAAACCCACCCCCTTTACCCCCCAAAACCCGCAAAAATCTGCCCCAAAATTTGGGCCCCCATCCACCCTGTCATACGCCTTTTCCAAATCCAAAAATGCCACAAAAAAAAACCCCTTTAGCCTTATTAAATACGTTCACTTATATGTTTCACTGGAAAAAAACCTGGTCCCCCCACCCCCCCCACCCTTTCCTAAAGCCCCCTTGTTCATTGCTATCTATTCTCTTTTTACTCTTTTAAATTTTTTCAATAATAAAAATCTACCCTTTTAAAATTTACCAGTATACTCAAAAAAAACTTTCCCCTATAATTTTTTTCACTCTCTTTTTTTCCCCCTTTTCCTTTTTTAAAAAAAGGAACTTGCATGTTCCGGTTTAATCCCCAGGTTTCCTTACCCTCTTCCAACATTTATTAAAATAAAAGCTCCAACCACTCCAAAAATTATTTCCGACCCGCTTTTGACCTTTTATTTTATCCCATCGTATAATTTAAATTCCAATTTTGCCTTTTTTTATTCCAAAACTCATTTTTTTGATTTTCCACTTTATTGTTCACCACAAAATTATTTTAGGGCCCTTTTATATTGTTTTCCCCAAATTTTAAAATTTAAAGAAAATTTCCTTTTTAAAATACTTTCCTAAATCATTTCCCAAGCTCCCTTATTTTAAACCTCACTTTATTTGGGTTTAAACCCCAAATTTATTTTGTCCCTTTTATTTGGGCTCCTTTATTTTTGCTTTAAAAAAAAATACCTTTGTCATTATTTTTACATTTGTTTTAAATTTTTTTCAGGTCTAAAAGCCTTTAAGGAAAATTTTACCCCGGCCCCCCCCCTTAATTTAATTTTGAATTTATACCCCCCAAATCCCCTTAAGATTACCAAACCCTTGCCTTTATACAACCCTTATTTTTAAAAATTTTTTTTCTTTAAATTTAATCAAACAGTTACTGTTAAATTTCTTTCACGCAGAAAAATCAAAGGCACTTCCCCAGAGCCAACCCAAAAACATAACGTCTTTAACTAAAATTTTTTTTTAGATCTTTTTAAACAAAAAATTACGAAAGCCTCATAAAAATTTCTAAATTCCCTTTCATGCCAAAATTTTCCTATTACACTAGCGAAACCTGGCCCAAAACCTGATACTTCTGATGTTATGCCATTCCCCGGTTTAAAGCCCTACACAAAAATAGGCCGCCAACAAGGGGGGGGGCACGTATTTTTACTACTCAGACCAACTGAATGTTTTCACTAATACTTGCACAAGGGATGAAATGGGGAATATATAATGCTAATTCAAAACCAAATACTCAAAAACCTCTCAAAATTTTTAAAAATTACAGAGTTTCCCCAGTCAAAAATTAGCCCAATTTTTTTCAAAACCTAGGAAGTATGATAAAATGATGCACGCAAGAACAAAAAAAACATTACTACTTCCCCCTGACTTTTAAAATAAATTCCGGGAAAAACCCGGACCACACGTTACTGAATTCACAAACACAATGAGTAAAAATGCAAAGTTTCTACCCAAAAGTAACAAAAATACAAGGTTACAGGGCTAGTGTTTCCCTTTTTGACCAAAATCTGGACCAACCCCCTTTTCCCCTTTAAAATCAGGGTTTAAACAAGGTAAAACCACAGACCCCGATCCCACTTTCCTCAAAAAATATTTGGGGGAAATTTCCCCAGGAGACTCCACCAAAACAAATTCCCCTCCCAATGAGGCAGCCCCTTAAAAACTTCACAAAAAGCTGTAACAAGCATTGACTGGCACAATGAGGTAGAAAATTTTTACAGGGTATTGACGAATGAAATTTAAAAATTTTCTAAAAAAAACCCCCTTTTTTCTTTTAATAAGCACTGCCCCAAAAAAAATAAAAAGATGACAGCTAAAAAGACTGAACAGTCCCCGGATAAACCCCGCATTCTTCCCAAATTTCCCAAAAACCCTAAATACAAAACCCCCTATACGAAAAACCGTACAGAATGGGTTTACATTTAAAAGAGACCAAAAAAAAAACGTTACTCGTCGTCCTAACCGGCCCGATAAAAAAGGGCAAAAAAAATTTTATTATGAGAACAGATTATCCAAATTCGAGGTGAATTTAAAAAAAAAACCCGGAAAACCTATCGAAATTCTAGGAACAAAAAAGATATTACGAAATGCGAAATTTAAAATTGCCCCCCCCTTTGAAAGGGCCCAACTCCCCCCAACAGAAAAAAGCAAACAGGGGTCCAAAGATTTTTTTCTCCATATAGGACAAAACCTTGCCAATAAAATCCCAAGCTCAGGGTACCCAAACCCAAAAGTAACCCCATGGAAACCCCAAAAACGCTGTTCCCAGCTCCAAAAAAAACCCCTACGAAATCTCCCTTATTATCAAAGCACTAAAAAAAAAACAGGGATTTTTAAAAACCCCTTTTTTAAACCCCTTATTAAAAAAAGTGTCACAATGCTATCACCCAAAATTGCAACCCCCTTTAACCCTTTGACTGTTTAAGGGCCCAATCCTTTAAATTTTCTCCTGGGGGGTCGCCAAAAAAATTCGAAAAAAAAAAAAATTTTTTTCTTATGAAAAAAAAATTATTTTTTGATTTGTTTTTTGTTCCAAAAAAAAAATTTTTTCCCCTGAAATACTTTTCCGAGATATGGAGGCCCGAAGTTTGCTGAAAATTTATCTTTTCGAGCGGCAACAGCGGCGACCCGTGGAAAAAGGTAAACTTTGATTTACTTGTATTCGTTTGGTTTTTTGCTTTTTTCACTTTTTTTATTTTTTCACATTAAAATTTTGGGGGGCCCGTGAGATCAAATTATTGGGGGTTTTTAAATATTTCACTCGTTGAATGTAACACAATTATAGCAAAAAAAAAAAACTGTATCATTTATATGTTGCTAAAAATTGTTTTACACACACAATGTAATCCCAAAAGTTTTTTTTCGTTTTTTTAAATAAAATACATGGACCCCCCCATTTCCGTACGCATGCATATGTTCAATTTCCCCCAATACCGCTCGCTTTTATCGCAAAAAAAAATTTTTCCCCGCTTACCCCAAAAACCCCCTAAACCCCTTTCGTCCCAGACGCGTCCAATGTGCGCCCCTTTGCCAAACCCCACATGTTTCCGCCCGGTTTGGGTTTTTTTTCCCGCCCGCCTCCCCGGAACATCCAAGCATTTCAAATCAGAACATTTTGTATTTTTTACAGGTTTTTTTGGGGATTTTATTGGAAAATAAATGACCCTGGGGCCCCAAAAAAGCTTCTAGGGGCCCCCCCCTACAGCAATAAAGGGGGAGAATTACTATAGAGTTTAGAAAAAGATCATTGATAAAATATGAAAGTGGAGTGCGTTTTCTCCCAGTGGCCAGGTTGTATAATAAACCCCCAAAAACCATTGCTTTCTATTGGTGGTTCAGCGGGTGTGCTGCGTAGTACCATTTTGGTTTCTGTTTTACATCTCTGTGCTTTCTGTAGCATCGTCTGCTGCTGCTGTTTGCATGTCAGGGTGCTGTGTGTTGTACCACCCTCAGCTGCTGCTGTTTGTTTTTCCCTCGGGTGCTGTGTAGCTCGTCTGCTTTCGCTGTAGCATGTCAGCTGCTGCTGCTTGGGGTTTTAGCACCCTTGTTGGGTGGGGGGGCTTATTGAGAATACCCAAAAAATAAATTAAACCCCCGAGGGGTTTGCACAGGATAACCAAAAAGTCAGTTCATCGAAGACTGTTAATTTTTTTCCCTTGGGGGGCCTTAAACTTGTTTTCCCCGGATTTAACCCACACCTTGGGCTAACACCCCGGGTGAACAGGGGAAAAAAAGTTGGAACTAGTGCTCATATTGGGAATTTTTAAAACCCGAAAGGTTGGTTTGAGAGATTTAAGAATCGTAGTGGGTACACAGTGTGATAAGGCCCGTTTGGAAAAAAAATGCCAAACGGACCCACAGTAATCAGGGGGGAAAAGGCACCCCCGGGCACACTGTCTCATAGTCAATTTCGCAATTTTAATTAAAAAGGGGGGTGCATTTATTCTTCCCTTTAGTAGAGTAGTACCTGCACAATATAAATTTTTTGTGCAAAGTATACTCTATATTGTGGGAAAGTATCCCTTTTTTTTTTTAGATTTTGCCACCCCAAGTGGTTGTTTATTGTGCAAACCCCCCATCCATCCTTTTGGACGGTTTTGCGCGAGAGATTTTGGATACACAAAAGGCCCAGGAAATTTGGCCCCAAAGGGTTAAAAAAGGGAAAATATGGATTTTTATCTACATTTTCTATAGTTCACTTATCGGTTTCAAGCAAATTTAGGAAATTTGCTTTGTATATCTGGTATCTTATTTTCATTAATAAGATATCTTGACATGTCACATAGGTTATTATACTGTCTGTCTCTGTATTCCTCAATAAGTGGACAATTAAGCACATAGTGTTCAAGAGAGTGACCATATGCCTGATCACATAATTTACATTTAGTTTGATCATCATCTGTGTGTCTCCCAAACTGCCAGAAGTACTTGTAACCAAGCCTAAGCCTGGCCACTACAACATCAGTCAGTCTGTTCACATTGCAAGTTGCTCCATAAACATACTTATCTACGTTCATGTTATCATAGTGGGTTATAGATCTACTCAGGCTTCTAACTGCATTCCTATAACAATCATCTTCATTATTTACTTCTCTCCTAATATTATTCCTAATGCTAGACACAGTTATACCAAAGTTATATTCTACGTTCTCCTTCTGGATACTCTTCTTGGCTAACATATCAACTTTATCATGAAGGAGTAATCCAATGTGTGATGGGATCCATAGCAATTGTACATTAATTCCTTCTCTTTGTGTGTAGGAAAATGTATATTTCATGTGGTAAAAATTTTTTTTTCATACTTTTGGGTGTCTTGCACGGATTAATTTGATTTCCATTATTTCTTATGGGGAAAATTCATTCGCATACCGATCATTTCGCATAACAATCAGCCCTCTTGCACGGATTAAAGTCGCTATGCGGGGGTCCACTGTATTGTGTCATTATTCTCCCCCCTTAAGTTTTCTGGCTCTATACAGGAGGTTCTGGCGTTTTTTGGTAAGACACTCGTTTATGTATACCTCTTTCTTTACTTTAATAGATGCAATTATTAAGTTTTTTCCTGTCATGTGAGTGGAATCTAAGCATAACACTTTTTCTACCATGGGATCCTAGTGACCTGGCTTCCTTTATTTCTGACTCTGGTACTGTAACTTTTGTTTGGTCCTTTATGATCTGGAGAGTAATTTCTTATGCTCATTTGGTTCATGTCACTGGGAAAAAAGTGGACTGTTAACTATTACTGCGTCCGATAGTTTATCGTGTTCAGTTTTATCTTCTTGGAGAGCAAAGTAGTCACTGAACTGGTTATCTAAGTTGTTCTTCCAGTCTTTTACTGCTTCTTCAACCTTTGTATTAAGAGATATTATTTGTTGGGTATGGCTATCTATGACTGTTTGGATGGTCTTGCACAGTTAGTCATTCCTGGTGTTGATAACTTTTGTTCAAGACTGAGGATTTTGTTCTCAAGTTGTGTCATCCTGGTGTCTTGTTTTGTTAGCGTCTTTCGAAGATTCATATTTTCAATAACTAAGGTGGAGATGCATGACTTTAGGGTATCTGGATTGTTGGTCATACCTGAAAGACTACTTGGTAGGTTGAGTCGGGAAGAGAGGGGTGGATGGGCTGGTGGCAGCCATGTTTGTTGTTATTGTTGTGGTGTGGCTTTGAGCGGTGGTGAGAGGGGTGGTAGCTTGGCCGGCGTCCTCCTGGCTACACTTGTTGAATAGTTGATTTTTCGGTGTTTTCTTGCTGGCCTTGGTGTTGTTTCCTCTGAGATTGTGCCTCATAATACTACAGGAATTGTTGTAGTTAAGAAGTTGTAGTTATACAAAGCTTAGGGTTACGTTGTTCAGCTGGCAGCGGGGTGTTTGCTGTGGCTTTGAGGGCAGTCTTCCTTTGATCTTATTATTTTTTATTTGTAGGTTTCACTGTTGGTAATCTTTGGTCATTCTGGGTGCTACGTTGGGTAGCACCTTTATTGAAGATTGGTGATGGCATCTGGAAGATAGGAGGAGGAGAGAGGGAGTTGGGGTTAGTGTTTGGAAGGAGAATCCCCCTCCATGAGGACTTCAGGTATCAAAGCCCTCTCTGGGGTTACTTCCCTTCTCTGTCTTTTAATGCCACTAGGGACCAGCTTGAGAGTCACTGGACCCCTGTCTCGCAAAATAACTGTCCACAGTCCTCTGTTTTCTGGCGCCTCTTTAAGATTTCCCTAAAATGGGAATGGTTTTGTCACTGAACTTGTTGCAAAGATGGCTTGTTTCAGCTTGCTCAGGGTGGTACTTCTGCACAAACATTTGGACATGATTCACTTGACACAAATCTCCTTAATCTTTGAAGAAGGCACTCATCCACTCCCTCTTCCTCCTCCTCAGAAGCAAGGTCCTCAGCTGTGGTCTGATACTGTTCCAGATGAAGCTCTTCCAGCTCTTCAGTGGTTAGCTCTTCCTGTGGTCCTCCACCAACTCTTCCACATCCTCGCCACTCACTCTAACCCAGGGTGTTCTCCAATGCCACAATAGAGTCCACAACAGGCAGGGGTCAGCTGGGTTAGGGACAGGGTCAGGGTCAGCCTCAAACCCTTCAAAATCCCTCTTTTGGACACAATCTGGCCACAATTGTCTCCAAGTAGAGTTCAAAGTCCTGGAAGTCACTCCCTTATGGAGCTGTAGATATTGAAGTGATTCCCCCAGAACTCTCTTAGGGTCAGCTTAGTATCTATGGTCACTTGAAAGCACTTTTCAAACACTGCTGTTGTGTATAGTTTTTAGAAGTTAGAAATGACCTGTTGGGCCATGGGCTGGAGGAGAGGAGTAGTGTTAGGAGGCAAGAACTTCACTGTTATAAAACTGAAGTCCCTAGACAAGAGGTCTAATAAGTTTGGAGGATGAGCAGGAGCATTTCCATTAACAAGAGGCACTTGAGTGGCAAATTATTGTCTAGGAGGTATTTTCTCACACTGGGGCCAAACACTTCATGACCCACTCTTTGAAATTTGCCTTGTGACCCCATGCCTTATTATTTGCTTTCCACAAGACACACAACTTGTTCTTTATGACATTATTTTTCTTAAATACTCTGGGATTTTCTGAATGACACACAAGTAAAGGCTTCACTCTAAAATCACCACTAGCATTAGCACAGAATGAAAGAGTTAGCCTGTCTTTCATAGGCTTGTGTCCTGGGAGTGCCTTTTCCTCCTGGGTATTGTAGGTCCTCTTTGGCATTTTCTTCCAAAACAGGCCTGTTTCATCACAAATGAACACTTGTTGGGATTTTAATTTTTCAGTGTCTACGTAAACCTTAAACTCCAGTACAAACTTTTCAGCTGCCCATTTGCGTGAACTGGCTGCCTCACCATGTCTTATAACATTGTGTATGCCACTATGTCTCTTAAATCTGTCAAACCAGTCTTTGCTGGCTTTAAATTCACTATCAGCACTGGCTCCAGGAGTTCTCTGTACCAGATCGGCATGCAACTTCCTTTCCTTTTCGCAAATAATGGTGTCTGAAATACTATCACCTGCCATCTCTTTATCCTTGATCCACACTAGTAACAACTTCTCAACCTGATCGATTGTCTGTGGTCTTTTTTTTGGTTAACGTATTAACACCTTTCACAACATCAGCTTCCTTGATTTGTTCTTTCTTTGCCAGGATAGAACCGATGGTCGACTTGTTTTTCCCATTCAGCCTGGCAAACTCAACAAGTCTCCCACCACTCTCATACTTCTGTATTATTTCCTTCTTCACATCTATGGTGTTTCTCACTTTCTTTAGCACAGGGGTACCACTAGCAAATTTCTTTAGGCCCATGGTAGCTTATTTCACAGTCCCACAGGCACTAAACACAATGAAATAACCGTAAAATGTTTGAATGAGAGCGCAGGTTAGTGTTCACTCAAGCATCAACAAAACCAGACTGGCTCATGGCACCTGCACAGGAACACGGACAGAGCGGGCTGCCGGACAGGTCTGGTACCTGGCGGTTCGAAAATAGGGGCGAGTTCGATAATAGGGACAAAGTTGGTTAGAAAAAAGTGTTCGATTTCGTAGAGTTCGATAAGTGATACGTTCAAAATTTGAGGTTCCACTGTAAGTCACTTTGTCAGAGTTTTTTGGGTTATCCTAGGTTCTCCACACGTATGCTGCTATGTATGATAATCTATGTAACTATTTGTGCATGCCTGAATAAACCTACGGACACCACATGTGCTCGAGTAAGTTTATTGAGGTATACATAAATACAGTTATGGTAAGGCCCCGCTTTACGGTGTTTCGTCTTACGGCGTTCCGCTAATACAGCAATTTCAAATTATGACCAAAATTTGCTGTACGGTAAGCGGTCTTTCAAATACAGTGTGCCCCACCTGGTTTGTTTACATTCTGCATAAGCACATCTATTATGTCTGGAAACTTTCCAAAATTTCAAGTGTTTAACCCTTTCAGGGTCGACAGGCGCTCTCAGAGACTTGTTCTCAGGGTCACCCAAATTTCAAAAAAAAAAATTATTTTTTCTTATGAAAAGATAGAGAATCTTTTTCGGATCATAATGACACCAAAAGTATGAAATTTGATGGAAAACTTACGGAATTATGCTCTCGCGAAGTTAGCGGTCTCGACGATGTTTACGCATCAGTGATTTTGCCCACTTTGAGCCCTATTTTTGGCCAATTCCAGTGTACTAGTCGACAAAAATCATAACTATTTCGCTAGAACTCCATTTTTTTGTCGAATGAGTACAGAAACACCCATTTACCAATTTCAACTATCCAATACAGTGGTCAGATTAGCAATTTTGCCAATTTCACACAAATTTCAAAAGATCCAATTTCCAAATAGGGTCCAGAATAACAAGAAAGACATTCCAGGCACTAAAATAACATTTCCTCTGTTCTATTGTCCATGTCCCCATGCCCCTCTTAATTCTTTTGCTTTCCATCTTTGAATTTTTATTCTCACAAAAAATAGAAGATTTACTGTTATGCAGACTACTGCATTAGTGTAAAAATGGTATAAATAATATCAGCGCACTTGTGAAAGATATTAGACCTCGCCAGTTGAGTGTATTGGACGCATAGCATGATTTGTTTACTTTTGAACTTGGGTAAAAATCGAACATTTTCTGCTACTTTGAGCTCAATTTCAAGGTACTTTTCATTGTAAAACCAGTCAAAATCATCTCAATTTCTGTAATATGTCTTCCATTCTATAAAATGAGACCAGGAAAACTTGAATATAAAAATAAATGCTATACGAAAATACAGTGCAAAGTCGCTGCTTTAATCCAAAAACACGGTCAGAGTTTTTTTTTTTTATTACACACTGTGTGCTGCAGGATTTTTTTTATACTACGCACACTGACCACATAGACCCGTTCTTTCTATGTAGGCCTACCAGTTTTTCTTCATTAGATTTGAGGCGCTAGAATTTAGGCATACTAGCACGTCAAAAACCCTGGTGCGTAAGCCGTACTAGTACGGCCGAAACCCTGAAAGGGTTAAAAGTTATTGTATTTTATATGTACTCTGATAATTATGCTTTTTGTGTACTTGTACCTAAATATACTTACACACTGTTCTGGCATGCGGTACACATTAAAATCTTTTTAAAGAGTCTGTTCATGATGCCTTAGTAATACTATGCAATAATAATCTCTCTTGGGCACATTAAATGTCTTATTTTACGTTATATAGACATTTTCATTAATCCATCAATGATATTTTCTTCAAATTATATAAGAAACATGTTACATAGCATATATACATTATACATACACCTACAGAATAAAAAATTGACATAAATATGAGATTTATTTACAAAGCGGCTTTGTAGGAGTGTTGGAAGAATTACGTTTTCTCTAGTCAAACACTGGGGGATAACTGTAGATAAATATTCATTCCTTTTGTATGCCTTCACTATATATTTTAGCAATTCACAACCCTTGTGGGTTTAGTACTTCTTTTTTATTATGATTATAATAATAACAACTTGTAATAATAATAATTTGTAATAATAATTTGTCAGAGCATCATTCCTTCTAAAAATTAAATGAGAATGGAAGTGTTGGTTTATTATTTATGCTACTGTACCACTGTGGAGACGACTTGTACACAATGTAAGGTGTTTGTATGAATTCAAAGTTTATTCTCTATAAGGATTACAATGTTGAATTTACAGAATTTGGTTATTGTGTGGTTTACATGTAGTTAAATAATGATTACAGAGTGTACCACTAGAATGCCTAGCATGGCTAGCTAGGCATTTCGGGCAGACTTAGTTTAATTCTTTATTTTAAAATATTACAAATTATGAGGTAAGTTGGTATTATGGCTAAGTGACTAAATACTAGTTTGTGAGTTTAGCAATGTGAATGCATTTTTTTGGCACAGTACATAGTTTCAGTATTGGAGTATCATAGGATTCATTATTTTAAGATTGAGATTAATATTTCTGTTTATGGTCAAATGGGTGAGTGAGTGTAAGTGTGAACCACCACGTGGTATTCGTGTAGTTAGTTGATGGGGTGTATCAGGGAGATAAGATGTTTCCTAATGGTAGTTTTGAAGGTGATGAATGTGTCTGCAGTTCTAGAGTTCTCAGGTAGGGTGTTCCAAATTTTAGGGCCTTTGACATACATTGAATTTTTGTAAAGGTTTAGTCGGACACGGGGAATGTCATAGAGATGTTTGTGTCTGGTGTTATGCCTGTGGGTTCTGTCACAACTATCAAGAAAGCGTTTTAGGTCAAGGTTGATATTGGAGTTTAAGGTCCTGTAGATGTAGATTGCACAGTAGTAAGTGTGGATGTACTGAACAGGGAGTAAGTTTAGATCTATAAAGGGTGGGGGGTGTGCCGGGATGGGATTTTGTGATTATTTCTTACTGCAGCTTTTTGTTGGGGTTTTTATTGGCTTTTTGGTGTGTTGCTGCAGTTGATCCCCCAAGCACAAATAGCATAGGTGAGGTAAAGGATGAATAAGTAAGTGGTATAGTGTGAGAAGGACAATTTTGCGGGACGGATATCGTATCTTGGAGAATTTCCCAACCGTTTTGGATACTTTTTTGGTTATGTGTTGCATATGGGTGCTGAAATTCAGGTTGTTGTCAAGGGATAGCCCAGGAATTTGCCCTCATTATGTCTGGTAATTAGAGTGTTGTCGATCTTAATGTTAATTTGTGCATCTCCTGCTCTGCTACCAAACATAATATAGTAGGTTTTGTCAGTGTTAAGCGTAAGTTTATTGCTGTCATCCAAGTCATATTGTGATCAGCTCCTTGTTAACAATGGTGTTGAGGGTGGCAAGATTTGGGTGAGAGATGACATAAGTCGTGTCGTCAGCAAAGAGAATGGGTTTCAGGTGTTGGGATACGTATGGAAGATCAAATTTATGTATATGAGGAAGAGCAGGGACCAAGGACACTTCCCTGCGGAACTCCAGTATCAAGTGGCCGTGTTGTTGATGCTGTGTCTTTAATGGTGACATACTGATACCTATTAGTAAGGTAAGATTTGAAATAAGCAAGCGCATGGCCTCTTATACCGTAATGGTCAAGTTTGTGGAGTAGGAAAGTCGTGGTCTACTGTGTCAAAAGCTTTTTTTAGGTCAATAAAAATTCCTAGTGGATATTTTCCCTTTTTTTCCAATGCTGTGTTAAAGCAGATCTAGCATTTTTATGATTGCATCTTAGTGCTCTTATTTTTCCTTAATCCAAATTGGCAGGGGTTGAGTATTTTTGTGCCGTTATAAATGAATGTAGTCTCCTGTGCACGAGTTTCTCAAAGATTTTGGATTGCAATGGTAAGTTTGATATTGGCCTATAGTTGTTAAATCTGTAGGGTCACCACTTTATGTATTTTTTTTTAATTATTTT
>NC_069450.1:36605364-36620926 GCF_026875155.1 Cherax quadricarinatus | reverse complement strand
AAGGTATGGGCCGAGCAAATGTAGACAGCCTGTACTGTGAACACACAGCCTACCGTCTTTCTGACTAGTTCATATTTCGCGGGCTTTTGGGCGCCCTCTGTAGGCTTCCCCAGGCTGGGAGCTGACCCCATTCCTCTCACTCTGGGCCGATTGATTTGAGGGCACAAGTGCCCCCTTCCCGGACGGGCTTGGGCATTCCATCAACTCCCTTTGGTCTCCCCCTTCCAATTAAAGCCAAACAGCCACGGCCGTATCATTCTACCTACGCTACCTCCATTGGCACTAAACCGCTCTTCAACAAAAGAACAGTAAAAACACATCAACCAAATAACGGCCTGCAGCTTTGGGGGCCCTAGCAAACCTAGAACAGCAACCGACTCTTAAAAAGGAATCATTCAGGACCCTGTACACCGTTCGTTAGGCCCAATGGAGTATGCGGCACCATTTTGGAACCCACACCTAGCCAACACGTAAGAAACTAGAGAAATGCAAAGGTCTCAACAAGACATCCAAGTAAGGGGTAGTCCTTTTAGGAGGGGTTAAAGGGGAAAAAACCTGACGACCCGGGAGGACAGGAGAGATGGGGGACGGATAACACATACAAAATACTGGGGAATTGAAAAAGTGGACAAAGACAGGAGTTCCAAAGGAACACAGCAACAAGGGACACTTTGGGAATTGAAGACACAGATAAATCACAGGGGTTAGAATATTTCTTTTAGCCACAAGTAGTCAGTAAGTGGAATTTTGGGAAACGATGTAGTGAAGGGGAAAATCCCCAAAATACTTTGCAAGGTTGATAAAACTCACAGTTCGGAGATGACCTAGTATGACCCCTTTAAGAGGGGGGCCAGGGCTTTTGGGCCGACCCCGCAACCCAACTAGGTGAGTAGAGCAAAACAAAAAAATGCATACCACAAGCACGACACACAATACACACACGCACAAAACACATACACACACACACACACACACCTACACACACACACACACACACCACACACACACCAAAACACACCCTGACCCGAAAATTTTGTATAGCCACATCAGGAGGAAGACAACAGTCAAAGACCAGGTGATCAGATTAAGGCCTGTCACAGACCGGGCCGCGGGGCATTGACCCCCGAAACTCTCTCCAGGTAAACTCCAGGTAAGGTGGAGAACCACAAGAAATGATCGGATGTATGTGAGGAGCTAAACAGGAGATTTATAGGAAGTTTTTAACAGTAGAGACGGGAAGGGCTGTGGGAAGACAGCACAGAAGGGAACATCAAGAGGGAATATACCAACAAGTGTTGGATGACATACGAACAACCGAGGAGGAGGTGAAGAAGCTGCTAAGTGACCTTGATACCTCAAAGGCGAGGGGACCGGACATCTCCCCAGGGGTCCTTAGAGAAGGAGCAGAGATGCTGTGCGTGTCTCTAACCACAATCTTCAACACATCCCTTGAAACTGGGCAACTACCTGAGAAATGGAAGACAGCAAATATTGTCCCCATATTTAAGAAAGGAAATAGAAACGAGGCGCTAAACTACAGACCTGTGTCTCTGACATATATTGTGTGCAAAGTCATGGAGAAGTTACCAGGAGAGTGGTCGAACACCTGGAACGAACAAGATTATAAATGAAAACCAGCATGGGTTCATGAAGGCAAATCTTGCATCACAAACCTGCCTTTGACACAGTTTCCCACAAGAGATTAGTGCAGAAGCTGGAGGATCAGGCGCATGTAACAGGGAGGGCACTGCAAGGAAACAGGGAATACCTGACAGGGAGGCAGCAACGAGTCATGGTACTTTAAGAGGGATCACAGTGGGCGCTGTGACGAGCGGGGCCCCACAGGGGTCAGTTCTAGGACCAGTGCTATTTTTGATATATGCGAACGACATGATGGAAGGAATAGACTCTGAATTGTCCCTATTCGCAGATGGGTTGAAGTTGATGAGAAGAATTAAATCGGATGAGGATGAGGCAGGACTGCAAAGAGACCTGGACAAAGGGTGGACATGTGGTCCAGAAACTGCTTCTCCAAATTCAATCCTGCCAAATGCAAAGTCATGAAGATTGGGGGGGGCAGAGAAGACCGCAGACAGAAATATAGGCTAGGGACAAAGACTACAGACCTCACCCCAGGGAGAAAGACCTCGGGGTGACCATAACACCGAGCACGTCACCGGAGGCACACATCAACCCAAAACAAAACTGCGCACGTAGGGGCCCTGACAAACCTGAAAATAGCTTTCCCAATCCCTTAAAAAGGGAAAACGTTAAAGACACTGTACACTGTATTTTTGGGGCCCATACTGGAGTATGCACACCAGTCTGGAACCCACACCTGGTAAAAAAGCACGTCAAGAATTGGGAAAAGTAAAAGGTTTGCAAAAAGGCAAAGCCCCAAACTCGGGAAATTTGTCGAAACGGGAAAATTTGGGGGGAAAATGGGACTAAAGACATTTGGAGGAAAAGAAGGCTAAAGGGGAGACATGAAATGACACACAAGATACTGGGGGGAATAGACAAGGTGGACAGGATGGGATTTCCAAGGGGGGACACGGGAAAAAAGGGGGGTCCCAACGGAAAAGCTGAAACTCAGACGAGTCACAGGGACTTGGGAAATTATTTCTTCAGTCACAGAGTCATCAGGAAGGGGGAAATCCCTAGCAAGTGAAGTATGGGGCAGGAACCATCATTTTTAAGAAGAGGTATGATAAAGCTCGGAAGCGGGAGGAGGGGGAAAACCAGAAGCGATCAGTGAAGAGGCGGGGCCGGGGACTGATTCTCGACCCCTGCAACCACAATTGGGTGATTTTCAATTAGGTGAATACGGGAAAAAACACACCCCACACACACACACACACAACACACACCACACACACACACAAAAACACACACACACACACACACGTGGTAATATTTTAATTACACTAGCAAAGTCAGGGTATTTTCCCCCAAAGGGCCCTCTAATATACCACTGGGGAAATTAAAATATTTTGCCATTTCTTGAACATTTCTGAGTGATTTTGTCCCCCTAAATTCATTAATTTTACACACTCCGGGACAAAAATGACGCAAGGTGACAATAGTCCATCGGGGAAAAATTTTAAACATTTCGTTTGGTGTACATTTTGGTGGTGGTGTTTTAAAAACCTGCCATAGAACTTGAAACCCACCCGGGAGCCGGGGGAAAGTAAAACCCAAAGTCGGGGTTTTATCTTTTTGGATGCACCTAAAAAGTGCTCTTCCTGCATGATGGAATGATGATAGATGGACGATGTGTCAACCCTCCCAATTCTTAATCAATAAAGTTAAATTGAATTTCTTTTCTAAAAATTGTTTCAAACGCTAACTAAAAACCCCAAGTTTGTAATCTACCCCCCTCTTTAAAAGGGCATAGAGCTTAGTTTAATTTTGTCTTTTCTATCATGCATCGGAAGCCCAAATGTAGATAAAAATCCACAGCTTTTGGGGCACTCTGACTCCACGCCACAAATTTTAAACCATACCTGTGTCGGGCTTCTGACACAAGAAAGCCACAATTTATATTTAAATGAAAATTGGAGCTTTTAAGGATACAGAAAAACATTTAAAATTTTAAAAGTGCCCAACCTTAGATAAAATGGACACTTTTGATTGAAAGGAGTATTGCAAACAGTTCTGTTAAAGGGGTAGAGGCCCAGTTTCCCTGATGCGGCTCCAATTTTTTATGAGAGCCATCACTCTGTACGACAACAGCAGCATTTACCAGCTGCACCAGGGGAACGGGTTTGAACAAAAAACCATCGACGTAAATAATTTGTGAAAGAGTTTTTCTGTTTTACAATTATCAATAAAAGTTTAAAGGCTCATTTTGGGCTTCAAAAACCAAGCTTTGGCTGTGTTTTTAAAAAGATTTTTTTGGGGGAAATGGAGAAATGGTATTTTGGGAAATGGGGTAAACCCCAAAGGAGCGGGGAAGTTCTCTGCTCCCTAACTGACATAGATAAATGAAGCTGGTTCAGGGGGGAGGTGGGTTTCCATTTTTTCGATCCATCGGGAAAGGATGTTCCGAAAGTTGGGAAAGTTTGGGGGCTTCTTTTCAGGGGTTTTAAATTTGGCTAAACCTAAGCAAAAATGCCCCCCATAAGGGTATTCCTTTCAGAAACATGATCTCAAATGCAGGGAATATTAATTTTTAAAACGCATATTTAAAATTTTGGCAGTACGGGGGCTCCTGGGAGGTTTCCTCATTGCTTCTTTTTGCAGTTTTCCTCCAGCCATCAGACACGAGTGGGAAGTAGTGGTGCCGCAAAAATCAACCAATGATCTAATTTTAAGCAAGATAAATCATTTTCCCCAATTTTAAAAAATTTGCACCAAAAAACCCGGGGTGAAAACCTGCCACAACTCTAAGTGCCCCTTAGTCTTTCTTTTTATTTGGGGACAAAATCTTTTTAAAACAGGTTTTTTTAGGAACCTCAAAGCCTAGATACCGTATCTGCTTTATATATTTTTAAAGAGACCCATCAAAGCAACTGGTCTGACGAACTGTGCCTCTCTGTCGAGGGGGGACGCCTTTTTAATATCTTTGTTTTTAATTTCCCCCGAGATTTTTTAAAACCCCCGGCCTGAAAACGAGGGAAATCATAATTTAAAAATGTTTTTTGGGGAGATCCGGGGTTTTGAATCTTAAATTTAACCGCAAAAATAATCATATAATAAGGGGGCTGGCTGGGATAGCATTAATAAGGGATTTTAAAAAAAATATTTAATAGTGTGGGACTAAGCACACCCCCCCTGTGGGGGTTTCCAAATTTAAAATCTTTTAAATTACACTTTTTACGTCCCTGGAAAAAACACGACGACTTTCTGTTGTTTGGTAACCTTTTTAAACAGCAGAAAGCCCTCCTCCAACATCCATTCTGGCAAGTTTTACAAAGATTAAAATGTCGGGTTGGGTACATCAAAAGCTGATTTAAGGTCAAGGAAGGGGTGGGTGAGCTGCAGTTTTGTAGAGGAGAAAAAGGGGGAAAGCAATGATGCACACTCCTTCCATGCATGAAACCATGCAACTGGGGAGACAAGAAAATTTCTTAAATTCTGTGGATAAGAAAAAAAGAATTAAAAATCATCCTTTCGAATGTTTTCACAAAAAGCTAGAAGGGATATTGGGCAAATAGTTTTGTTGATTGGGCTTCGGAATGGGAATAAAGAGGCTATTGGTCCCCTGATTTAGGGAGCTCCCCCTGGGATAACCCCATTTTATAAAATTCAAATAAAGGATTACCTGTTTCCGAAAACACAATCTTTTAGTATGTTTTTAATAAAAACCCTCCTCCCCAGGCGACGTAGTTGCCCTTAGTGCTGCACCCCAAATTTAAATTAGTGAAAAGGGAAATTTGCATTACCCCTTTCTGAGCATAAAGGGAAACAAGGGCCTTCCCCCCTTTCATCATATTTTGTCATTTAATTTTGGCCTGTGGGGGTACTGGGGAAAATTGCATAGTAGATGTAGCAGCCCAAGCAGGGGACTAACCCCCCCTTCGGGCCCAAAGCAAGGGAAAGAGGGGGCGCGAAACGCACAATTTTTGTTAAAACCTTTTTTCTATTTTTCCCCCATGCCCCGGGTAAGTGGGGGGTTTTAGCCCTTGAACCATTGACAAATTTTTCCCCGTCTGTTTGCCCGCCCGCTCTGCAAAACCTCTCTGGGACAGCAAAGGGAGGTTGGGAAAAGGCTCACAAATTTTAGGGGGAACGATGGTTTCTAAGGCTACCTAGTCTGCGAGCAGGGCTTTCAATGTTCGAATTTTTGAAAACATTGTAAAGGGGTATTTTTAAAAAGACTTATGATTATTATGGAAACATTTTTTATTTAGAGTAGTGGAGGTTTCAGAGGGGCTCTAAGTAGTCCGAATACGCCAAAAAGGTCATTTTTAAAAGTCTCGACCGGGAAAAATCAAAGGGAAATTTTACCAGTCAGTCCCCATGTGGGAACAAAGTCTTCCCTGTTTATCAGGGAAAAAAAAAACGTTTCCCTTTGAATATCCCACCAGGGAGAATAGTATTTTCCCCAAAACTTGAGAGGTTTGCCTTGGGGAAAAAATCAGAAAGCTATATCGTTACAATGGGAAAACTCGCAGCTGGCAGAAGTAATGGTTGAAGCCCCGACACAATTTAAAAGGGCGCCCCATAGATCGGGGGTTCAAAGGGCCCCCTACATTTTTAACAATTTTCATGAAATGTTTAAGAAAAAGGAAATAAAGTTGATTTTCCTTACGGATCCAAACTGAAGTTTCTAAAAGCTTTTTTTCTTGCATTTTAATCACCAAAAATGAGATAGGTTTTAGGGCGAGCACAAGTTGGGGGCTCCCAAATAATTAAACTTTCAGCAGGGGCGAAAAAGTAAAAAATGTTTTAGGGGCAGAGTTTCAATAAAAATCCTAACACCGTGAATTTTTGGGCCCCCTGTTTTTTTAAAGTGCAAGAAGTTGACGGGGGAAATGATTTTTAATATATAAAAACCCCAAGAGTTAGTAGAAAAAAGGTTTTTTTGCAACAAATTTTTGGCAATTTAGGGGGCTCGGATTTTTCAGGTACTTTTGCACTCTTATAGACACACGGTATCAATGGATTCAGTGGTTACTTTATGATGAAGGTCAGAAAATCTTTTTCTAAGTGACGCAATATTCCAACTTAAAATGGATAGTTTATACGAGTTTGATTCCATTATAAAAGTCCAGGGATAGTATTCAATTTCTCAGCAAAATGAAAAAAACTTACTAAATAACAAACAGACATAATCAATATCAATATCATCAGTATTATCCTTATCCATGAGTCTCCTAAGTGCACTTCCATTTGTGAGACCTCTTGGGAGTCTTTGTTTACAGAGGGCACGGCGCTCTTTGTCTGTGAATGTAAGGAAGGTGACACTATCCCTCGCACTCACCTCTCCACTTTTATTACACTCATTATCATCACATGTATCACTTCCCTCATCATTATGACCAGTGATACATACACCATTATCGACAACCGGGTCATCTCCACACTCAGTATCTATCAATACATTACACTTATCATTTTGACTCTCATGGTGGTCTTCACTGTCAGATTCATCATTTTTGTAATTATTAACACCACTGCAATCATCAGTTTGTTCATCATCACCACACTCATTTTCATAATGGCTGACAATCTGTGGGTTGATGTAATCATTTGCAACCTCTAAGTTTTTCCTCGTGGTGCTCAAGTTGCTGTTTCAAACACCATTGTTGCTTCTCCAGTACTGTTATGCCCAGCTGCATGTTGTGTACCACCCCAGCAAGACTAGCTTCATCTGGAGGTATGAAGATCTGGTCAGCTGAGCCAGATGGCTGACTGACAGCTGACTCAGCCAGACAGGTGGTGTCAACACCAGCAGCATTACTAGTGTTGATAGCAGACGTGATCGTGCTCTGTTGATGTACTCCCAGAGTGACTCGCTCAACCATATTGTTCAGGCATGGGTCAGTATTCAGACGTGAAGTATCTGGTAGGCCTACTGCCTCATCATGGGGGGTGATGGGTGAGGCGGGAGCCCTGCGGCTGGCGATGTGGGCAGCTTTCACTCTGCAGTCAGCATGAGCAGCTGTGACTCCTGGAGTCTTACAATTGATACATTGTAATGCAACGGTCTGGTGTTTCTTGATCATATCATAGCACTGGTGAGAAGGATGGGCCTTGGCACACACTGCACACCAGTGTGACTTACTAAAGCATTTAAAAGCAATGTGACCCCAGCGCTGGCACTTGTAGCATCTACGGTGAGGTGGTTTGTACAAAGCTATTTTGTAACTCCTGTTAAGCGCTGCACGAGAGTAGATATATGATGGTGGAGTCCCTTGGTCAATCCACTCTGCCAATATCAGATCATTTGGAAGTTGATGAGGATTTGCAACTTGATCTGACAACAGGAATTTAGGATCCCAGTACTTATTGACATTGTGGATAACAATAAGCTGCCCCACCAAGATCACCTAGTGGGGCAGCTTGGAGTTGGATGTTAGCATATTTATGAGTAAGAAGTTTTTCTATGAATTTTGGGTCGTAACAAAAATGAAATTATCCTCGTCATGACGAAAGCGAATCCGAAGGTTTTCTTCTGGGTTGTCTAGTGTAGCTTCGTAAAACCATCTAAACTTGACCTCAAACTCAGTGTTAGCAGGGAAATCAAGCCTAACCGTTCTACGATGGCTGTTGTTGCTCTCGCTGTTTCTTGCAGCCTCCTTTGAAATCCTCTTTCTTTTTTCAAAGCTTCCTTACTTCTATAACGTTCGAATTCGCCTTCATCTTCATTTACTTCATTCACATCCGTAGGTCACCTTTATTCCATAAGAGAGAAGGGACAAGGAAGGGATATTCACCTCACTAGATACAGGCAATATGGGTGTAGTGGCCTGCGGGTTGCAGTGCCATTTTCAAGGTCATTCACTGGGCCACAGTCGTCTCGAGAGTTACCAGCACTGTACTACTCGTTAATTACTCCAAACCCACAGCACTTAACACATCTAGCACACGTGTCTTGGAATGACAGACAAATTTTCACTCTGTGGACAAACTAATCAGCACAAACTTACTATGTATATAGATGAACCTCTGGCATGTTACAGTTAAAAAGCCGTCTCCGAAAGGAGTTACCAAGTTCTGCAATGCTCGTTAAACTGTTCTTAACCACTCTTGTTTTGTTCAAACTATGCAGCATTCCTCCCAGAAACACTCAGTGCATAGAAGAATAACAGGTCATCTTCCTCAGAGATATAACACATTTTGTACAAGTGGCACAGTCGGATTCACCTAGCAGGCCTCAGTCAGGTCTGGATCACCAACTCACCCAGGATGGGAGATTCATTCGTATTTCTCAGGTAGGCAGAGGTGACTAGCTGTGCGGAACTCAGATATTCGAGTACCAGCGGAGCAGCAAAATACGCCTCTACACTGCACGTTGATAGAGGCAAACGGCTGAGTTTAAAGGCAGAGAGTTGAGGATACAGGAGAATAGCAGGGGTAACTGAGCACGCATATTCGCCTCTCTTCACATAGTCAATATGGGCAAAAGTCTCAGGCAGGTGATGCAGTGCCTCACTCAAGGTCATTGACTGAAGCAGACTTCTCAAGAGTTACCATACACTGCAATACTCGTACAGATAGTTACTCACTCCAAACTTGCAGAACTTCTAGCACACTTGTCTTGGAATGAAAGACGAATTTTCAGTGTGTGTGCACACCTGGGTTACCAACTCACATAGGACTGCACACTCGTCGTTATTCCTCAGGTTGGTAAAGGGGTGAGATGTGTGCATTTTCAGAGGCACGAGTAGCAGTGGACTAGTAAAATTCACTTCTATACTGTATGTTGATAGAGGTGAAAGGCTGAAGCCAAATGAAAGGAAGGGAAGCAGAGGCCTGTGAGGGCCTTTTCAAAATGGAAAAATATTTCCAGTGTTTCACTAGGTATATCCCTAGTCACAACTCGCACACAAGAGTTCTCACAACACTGAAGCTGTTGCTGTCTTCCAACAATATGAGTTTTATTGATGACTTATCAGTCAGGAGAAATGGGTAGGCCTGCAAATTAGTAGGTCCAGATCCCCCCCAGCACACGTCTACTCCCCTCAACCACTCAGCCGAGACTGAACATAAAGTGACGACCAAATATGCAAAAGAAGAATGGAAGGTAGGTCATTTACAGCTAAGAGAATAAGAGTAGTGCTGAGGACACAACCCTGTGGGACTCCCTCGGCTTGTACGAAGTCCGAGGAAAGCGAGGCTCCAATACAGACCCGAAAATGTCTACTGGACAAGAAAGCAGCGATGGAGTTGGTAGATTACCAGGGAAGGCCTAAGGAGTGGGCTTGGGCAAGAATGTTATACCTCCAAGTGGTGTCATATGCCTTCTCTAGATCAAAAAAGACTGCTAGGACAGAGTGGTTGTTAGCAAAAATTGAAAAGACGTAAGAGAACGGGAAGGGCCATAGAATGGAGATGTTGTAGCATACCAATGTGGATATCAGGTTCCATTGCCTACGGCATGCAAATAAAAAGTGTGGACTCCAATTCAATTTTTTCTGAGATTCTTGTCTCCTGTAAGATTCCTTAAGGTTAAGTTCGATATTTGATAGTTCTCTGACCAGTGCCTCCATTTGTATTTCAGATATACTGGTCCCTCTCAGCAGCTCTGTGATTCTTCACCTTCACCTGTATAGGGAGCATCTCTCTCTTTCTAGTTTACATCTTCTCTTTCTTTTACTTAATGGAATGTGCCTTTAGCAGACCTGAATTGTCAAAGAGTTATTTTTTTTCTAGGAAAAGGTTCAGATCTGTGTTGTTTAGGATATCTTCACAGCTTATTTCATTTAGGAGAGGGTTGACATGTTCACATCCCATGTTTTGTTAAGTTTCTAATTTGGGGAAATTTTTGAAGGGCCAATTCAGAGGTATGACTCACACATTTACAAGGTAAGGAACCCTGTGGAGTTACATATGTTCACCTATGAATTATTTTTGTGATCCAAGTGTAAATTTTTTGGGTCGTGAAATTTACCTAATAGATCCAAATTTATTTTATAGTGTAAAAGAAAGAGGTCCAGTGTATTTTCTAGTCTTGTATGATTGTTATTATTATTATTATTATTATAATCATAAAGAAGCGCTAAACTTACTAGGGTCATATAGTACAGCAGAGCAGGGAAGGGTGCTGGGATATTGGGAAGCAAGAGGGACAGGGATTATTATTAGGTCATGGAGTGCAGCAGGGCAGTGGATAGTGCAAGGGGTAGAGGGTAGTAAGAGATTGAGGTAGAAAGGGCCGTGAGGAGTACTAGAGGCATCATCATCAGAGTTTGTGCAGTAAATCAGTTGCTGTCAAAAAGTCAACAAAAGAGTCTGGGTTAAAAGAGGGCCCATCACAAGAAGGGAAGGTAAAGTAAAGGCAGTAGAGTGGTGACGATGTTGGAGGCAAATTCTGCATGCTCGTTGATAGAGTGGGCAGTCCAGCAGAATATGTCTAATAGAAACAGAAACCTGACAATTATCACAGAGTGGAACAGGGCACCTCTCCATGAGATACCCGTGAGTAGGACAAGTGTGGCCATTATGAAGACGGGAGAGAGTAGGCTCCCAACTTTGACAATAATGACAAGAAGATGGCCAGAAACTTAAACTTGGTTTAATAGAATGTAATTTGTTATGTAGCAGATCAGACCAACGTTGTAGACAATGGGTACAGAGGTGGGAACTAATTACAGCAAATAGTCTGTGAATGGAACACCTCTATAAGAAACTGGGAGGTCATGTACTACTGACTGCACAGCAGTGTCTGCCTGTCCAGTGCCCTGTATGTCAACATGACCAGGGACTCAGCAAAAAAACAATATTTTTGTGCTTGCTGAAGATCGGTAACAAAAGTTGGATACAAAGAAACAGGGGTGAGGTGTTCAATTTTTTTCTACCCTTTTAAAAAAGAAAAAGGGATCTGAAGCGACTTTCAAAGGGTAAACACAGGCTTAGGGAAATTACAGATAAGTGCTCAAAAAAGGAATACAATTCAGCTGTAAAAATGCTAGCCGAGGAAAAAAATGCCCTCAGCGTGCTGCCCCAAAAATTGTGTGAATCGAGCCGTCAGAAGCCCTGGAATCATTGGGTACCTGGGGGGGGCATGGAAGAGACCGGAAAGTGGTTAAAAAAAAGAGAGGAAGAAAAGCCCCATTGGCAGGGGGGGCTTTTGCGCATGGCAGTGGAAAGAACAACACAAACCATGGAACTTCCCCAAGGGGTAAGGAAAAAGAGTGTACATGAGCATAGCAGGTGGAACTAAAGAGAAAAAAAGGCAATGTGGGCAAAGGAAAAGGGACGGAGTAAGCAGGGGCGATGAACAAATAATGTCTTAAACAAGTGCTATCCAATTATGAAAGGATTGTTGGGGCTAGAGCAAACATGATAGAAAAGGAAATGGCATCCGGCGATCAAAAAAGAGAATATTGCCTCGCAAGGGGCCTTCAACGGGTTTTAAAAGAGTGACCAAATAAGATTAAAGATCATAAGAGGACGAAAGGGCTGATGTTTAAATGCGTAGATACAAAATATGAATCCCGTCAGGCCCAGCTGCCGAGGGACCGGCAAGCGAGAGTGTTCCTCCAGTTCCAAGGTTTAAAAGGCAAATTATAAATTTTTTCTGATAGAAAAAAGTTTAAGGGTTTCTAACTCTCTGGCAGATTGGAGAAAAAAAACAAGGGGCACAGTTGGGACCCGAGAGTATAAACATGATGTTCCCAATATCGGTGGCAACTTTAAAGGGGGGTTTTCCATGTACTGGATTTTCCCTGGAGAGAGCCCCGGGGGTCAAACGCCCCCGCGGCCCGGTCTGTGACCGGGGCCTTCCTGGTGGTCAGAGCCGATCAACCAGAAACCCCAAAGAATGGGAGCCGGGTCGGGAGATTTTCCCATCCGTTTTTTTGTATTTTTTTTTCCAGACTGTGCCACAGAGGAAGCCAAAGTTTTTGGTAGAAAAAAAAAAATCCCGCCCGAAAGGGGCTTTTAAAGCGTCACAGTGAACAGTAATGCCCCGCTTCTTTGCTTAAAATAAGGAGTCGCTCTTGGTTCTGTTTTACCAGTCCCTCCCCCAAAAATTCCCCCAAATTGCCAGAGTGGGCTAAGAGAAGGGGGTTTAAATTGAAAAGGTATTGGAAAAATGTCGTGCACACAAGTCCGAGAGACAGACCGGGTAAGTCTGTACATTGAGGAAGAATAGCGAAGATCAATACAAGAGAGAGAATGTGTACGAGGATCAAAATGGGTGGGAGTACCCGTATTTAAAACATGGAGGTGGAGAGAAACTAGAAAAGCCTCCAACTGAATGCCAGGGGAGTTACAGTCTGGCCTGGGGTTTCCATGTTCCCCTTCGTAAATGTTACCTTGCCAAAACTCCAACAGCCACCAAATTCTAAAAACCCCTTTCTCCCTTGCTCCCAAAAACATGCATGCTTGTTGGAAGTCCATGCACCTGACACGAAAAACCTTTTCCCCGTGAAGGTTCTCGCCCCATCAGACCCCAAAGAATATTTGATAAAGCTGGTTCCTCCTTATGGAAATTAAAAGATAGAAAAATCAATGATAATATTATAAGATAAAATATTTTATTAATATGAAAAAATAGTAAATATAAAAACATTAAACATGAAATTAATATACCGAAGCAATAAATGAAAAAATTTTAAAAATAAATTTGTGACTCAAAGCTAAAAATTTTGCGCATACTAGTTAAGAATGGTGCCCCGCTGTTTCTGGGCACGTGTCTGAATGTGTTTTGGAACATGAGCCTTTGTTGTTGACGAGGGGGGGAGGGGGGAGGGCATGATGGGAACAAAAGGGCGTTATCCCACCCCCCCAAACTGTAAAGCAGTGGGGTCCCGTAGAGAACCCCCATTAAAATTTCTGAAGTTATAACTGGGGGGAATAGTACTAAAAAAGGTGTGGAGCCTTCACTCCCTACAGATTTTTACACTCTCAAAAGTCACCTATTTTTTTTCCAGCCTCTCTACATTCTGAGCCCCCCTCAATCCTCCTCAGCCCTGGATAAATTTTGGTAAACCTGCACCCCCTAATTTCCAAACAATAATTCTCTGCATTATATTCACACCACACATTGCCCTCAGACACGACATCTCCACTGCCTTCAGCCTTCTCCTTATTGCAACATTCATCACTGTGAAGGCTTTCTCAGCCCTGTAACAACTTCAGTCAGTATTACTAAGGCTGGCTCCTCCTCAGCAAAAATTAATGCATACAAAAAGAACAAAAACTGACAAACATACACTTTATTATTTAGGAAATATAAAATATAAAACACTTAAATATGAAATATTGATCCTACATAAAGAAAAATAAAAAATTTGAAAAATATAAATGATATCTGAATTCAACGCTAATATATATAAAACTTGGGTGTCGGTGTTGGTAACACTGCGTGTGGTTGAAATCGTAGCTGTTGCGATGTTTTGTGTGGGGGGGGGGTCGCAGGTGTTGGTGACAACCCCGGCTCGTTCTTATAGCCAAAAATTAATCTATCCAGATGACAGGAAATCAGGTTTTTTTACAGCTGCAATGATGAGGGGTTACGTTCCTGATTCTTCATACATGTGCACAGGCAGTAGATAAAACAGGGGGACGTCTCAGGACGATAGTCCGTCTCCTTCAATTCAAACTCGTTGGTTGGCAGGTGAACCCTTTTCTGTCATTCCAAGCTGGAAGGAGAGACAGGTTACACAATGCTTAAGAAATCACTCTCCATGATAAGTACAATACCTAAAAGACGTGGTGATTATTAAGACATTTAACAGAGCAAGACTGAAAGGACTAAGTTTATTATTGGTCAAAAGTGAAGCTTTCAACCAATAAGTCCACTAGAATATGAGCAGGCATGTACTTACAGTAGTGCTGGGAGCTGTGATTCGAGTGATTACTGTTTGGCCGGAGCCCCACACGTCACCTTTCGGGAGAGGAGGAGAAAGAGGGAGGGGAAGGGATAGCGGGAGCTAGACTGACCCTACCTTAACAAGCAGCCGGCAATCAAACTATCACTTTCGGGGGGGGGAAAAAGGGGGGGAATAGCGGGAGCTGGACTTACCCTACCTGAACAAGTAGCTGGCAATGAAACTATTGTTACTATATACTCCCTCGCTACTCCTATCTATTGAACTTTTCCCTCACACTCCCCCATACCAAGACTTATAGTCAAGGAGTATAAGAATAAGCGAGGAAAAAGTTCTAACACGTGGAAGTCGCGTAACACAACAAATCTTCTACTGACTGTCACGACTTAACCAGTCAGAGAAATAATTGGATGAACCATTGACATTCACAATATGGAACTTAAAAGCTTGGAGAAGCAAATGTCCATCTCAAAAAGGCGACTGTTGGTTCCCTTAAAAGTTTCTAGGTATATCAAAGGTTTGTGATCCGTTTTCTAAAATGAATTCTTTTCCCCGTAGATTTAAAAATTTTAAGCTTGGAGATACCCCACACAAGAGCCAAACATTCCTTTTCTATGGTGGAGCATCTCGTTTCTTTCGGAAGGGTTTCCGGCTGGAAGAAAGGGAAGTTAGTACCATCATGGGTAATAAATAACCCGCCCTAAGCAGTATTGGAGCATCAGTTCTTAAACAAAATTTTTTATTATTATCTGGAATCTTAAGTATGGGTCTTTCGAAAAGATATTTTTTAATTCATTAAATTTTCCTGGCTACGTCAGAAAGTTCAAGGGGGTTCCTTCACGCTTTTTAAGGAAGTCAGGATAAGATGCTGTAAATCAGTAGGTTTGAAAAATACCTTGCATAAAAATTACAGAACCAAGAAAGCTAGAGAGCTTCTTGGTTTTGGGGAATTTAAATTCTAATTAAAATTTGATTTTTACTGGGGAGATAGGGTTTTGAAAGAATTTTAATCTTTTTAAAAACTTTTCCTTTGGGTACCTTTTGAAAATCAAAAGTTTTAATTTTGGAAGTTTGATGGGTGGGCTTAAGTAAAGTTTAAAAAAAACTGAAAATTT